>JAXGGA010002094.1:0-131394 GCA_038373865.1 Uloborus plumipes | reverse complement strand
ATTAACTACAGCTACAACTACTTTTTTTTAAATGTAGCGAGCTACACTACTTTTGAAATGTAGTAGCTACTTCGCTACTTTTTAAAAAATAAATAAATAACAAGAATACACCGATTGAAGATCGACCGAAAAAATTCGAAAAGTGGTTTAGATTAAAAAATTACCTCCTTCGAATATGGGATAAAAATAGGAATTGTCTTTGAATTTATTTGTTACTTTTCCTTTTTGCTCCTTTTTTTTGCTAAAATTTATCCTTTTTAGATTTTTTTTACAATTTTTACGATTATTCGCTACAAGAAAAACCTTGTTTTTTTCCTTCGTTCTCTTTTTTTTTCAATTTTCTTCATTTATTTATTTATTTTTTTAATTTAAAAGTAGTTTTCAGAAATCGCTACAAACTACTATTTTTTTTTTTGTATCGCGCTACTCACTACTCTACTTTTTTAAAAAAGTAGTGCGCTACACTACAAACTACTAAAAAATGTAGCTACTACAGTAGTTTCGCTACTTGTAGCGCGCTACTTCCGACCACTGCTCCAGATGCGCCTTCATCGCCTGAGGAGTACGTCTAGGATTTCCAGGCCCGGTTGGAAGACGATCATCACTTCGCACGGGAGCGAATCAACATCGCGACGGAGAAAATGAAGACCCGATACGACACAAGGTCCACTGGTCATGACTTTCAAGAAGGTGACAAGGAATACCCTACACAGTCCTCTATTGGCTGAACGACGTCGTAGTGGAGGATCCAGAAGTCATCACATTCAAAACCTAGGGTTGTCCATTATGATCGGCTAGCCCCATACTATGGCCATAGTTCGTAAAGTTAATCTAAAGCTACCATGGTAATTTGTTTGTAAATTTTGTAAATAAGTTTTGCCTTTAATTGTTTGTAATATTACTCTATCAATGTTATCATTTCTTTCATGTTCTCATTGTTATTGTTTATCCTGTTTACGATTGGTTATCATGTAATGTGTGCATCTGTAAATTTGCCCTTGCTTCATTTCTGGGGATTGTACTGCCCGGGACGTGCAGTTCTTGGGAAGGGGGTAATGTTACAAATCTTGTAAATAGTTGTTGTTTTCCCTGCCTTGCTTCATTTTCACTAGTTTTGGTTTTATCTATCGACATGTTGCAAAAGTATCTGAAGATATCACTTTTATCATCTGTATACCGGCCCTGAAACACTTTGTAGTTTTTGCACTTGCCCTAACTTTAATAAGCATGAAGACATTTTCGCGTGGTTTTTCTTTTTTTCTTGAATGGATTGTTTAAGTTATGAATGAACAGAATACTCCAGATTTTGCCAGAATGTTGTCGAGATTTCGTTCCGAGTATAAAAAGCTGGCCTTGAACACAGTCAGTTGGTTCTTTTCAGATTTGATTTCTGGTGACTCGTTTAAATTCGCTATTCGCTTGGGCGAATGTTTGTTTTGCTTTTGTAATTTCTTAATTACTATTCACGTTATATACGTGGTGCTGAGTTACTGTTGAGAGTAAAGTGTACTGTTTTGCTACCTAATTGCTGGATGTTTAGCAATTGTTTCCTGCTCCTATTGTAAATAAGTGCACATACTTGTAAATAAATTTATAGTTATTTCCTCAAGATTGGAATGCTCATTTAAGAAAGTTGAAGGTGCTACGGACTCGTTACAATATTTTTACAATTGGAAGTATGCATCTAGGACATTCTGCGGTTGCAAAAATAAAGGTCTTGTATCTTAAAACGGAATACCCTGTACTGTTTGACGTTTTAACGCGCATGTGTTAATTCCATTTTTGAAAAGTTTTGCATCAGACTGTTCAAAGCAATCTATAAGGAATTGAATTTTCCAAAATACATTTTTACTACATGTAGGTGTCAGGGCTTTAAGTGGTCATCTACTGATATTCGAGTTCTAGAAAATAGAATGTTGTTTCTATGAACCTGAAAACTAAAATAGGATTTTCATTTCCTATAAGTACTTGAAAGGAAAAAAATAACTGAAAAATTCAAAAAGGATTTCACCAGTGAAGTACTTGTTAGTACTTTTATAGGAGAGTTACATGGGTCCTAACTGATTTTTAATTTAGTTGATATTGAGAATGTCTTAATTATCAAAATTCAAATTACACACACAGACACACATACAAAAAGCAGGGTTGTATTGTAAGTTTCTGTGGAATAAAATGATCACATTAAGGTATCATTACAGATTGAAAAACTGTCACATGCTTTACGTTAAAATTCAATTCAAATTTTCTTCAAAACTAAATATTCAAGATATTTTATGATTTGTGGACTTAATACAGCACAAATCATAAAATATCTTATAAAATTTATATAAATGACAACTTTTGTATGCCATCTGGTAACTACAATGAAAATAATTATATTTCAGTAGTTAAGTGTTGCATTGCCATCCTGGAAAGACCCTAGTTGCTCTATGACTGCCCATTATTGATAGGTTACACAGAAATGTCTAATTAAAATGCCTCCACTAGGCTGGCTGGTAGGAGTTAATATTTTCCAGTACAGAGTGCTGGTTCATAAAAGTGGGCATGTCAAGAACTAAAATGTTGTTTCTAAATTTATACTGATCACAACACTACAATGTTGAAGTACATTTGTACCATATCCAATAAACTTCTTTGAAAAGTAGCTTTGGTAAATAATAAATATTGTAACGAGTTCGTAGCACATTCAACTTTCTAAAATGAGCATTCCAATCTTGAGGAAGTAACTATAAATTTATTTAAAAGTATGTACACTTATTTACAATAGGAGCAGGAAACAATTGCCAAACATTCAGCAATTAGGTAGCAAACAGTATACTGTACTCTCAACAGTAACTCAGCACCACGTATCTAACGTGAACAGTAATTAAGAAATTACAAAAGCAAAACAAACATTCGCCCAAGCGAAAAAAACGAGTCGCCAGAAATCAAATCTGAAAACAACTAACTAAGTCACTGTGTTCAAGGCAGCTGGACAGCTATTTATACTCGGAAGGAAATTTCAACAACATTCTAGCAAAATCCGGAGTGTTCGATTCATTCACAACTTTAAATAATCCATTCAAGAAAATTCTAGTGATAAAAAGAAAAACCCACGATATTACAACTTCGAGCGAAAATGTCTTCATGCTTATTAAATGTAGGGCAAGTGTAAAAACTACAAAATGTTACAGGGCAGGTATACAAATGATAAAAATGATATCTTCAGATACTTTTGCAACATGTCGCCAGATAAAAATAAAACTAGTGACACCAAGAACAATTAAAAAAATGGTGAAAGGCAGGAAAAACAACAACTATTTACAAGATTTGTAACACTGCCCCCTTCCCCAGGACTGCACGTCCCGGGAAGTACAATCCCCAGAAAGGAAGCAAGGGAAAATTTACAGATGCACGCACACATTACATGATAACTAGTCATAAACATGATAAACAACAACAATGAGAACATGAAAGAAATAATAACATTGATAAAGTAATATTACAAACAAATAAAGGCAAAAGTTATTTACAAAATTTACAAACGAGTTACCATGGTAGCTTTAGATCTATTTTACGAACTATGGCCATAGTATGGGGCTAGCCGATCATAATGGACAACCCTAGGTTTTGAATGTGATGACTTCTGGATCTTCACTACGACGTCGTTCAGCCGGCGGAGGACTGTAGGGTCCATCCCAATGCGAATGCGACTGCAATTTGGGTGATAGACCTTTACGTCGGATGAGATTCCATAGCCATACCTTGTCACCTTCTTGAAAGTCATGGCCAGTGGACCTTGTGCCGTATCGGGTCTTCATTTTCTCCGTCGCGATGTTGAGTCGCTCCCGTGCGAAGTGATGAACGTCTTCCAACCGAGCCTGGAGATCCTCTCCTCAGGCGATAAAGGCGCATCTGGAGGGAGACCGAAGACGAGATCACAAGGTAGCCGAAGCTCTCGGCCGAAGAGTATTTTTGATGGGGAATATCCGGTGGTCTCGTGGACAGCACTGCGGTAGTCCAGCAGGAACAGAGGAAGTTTCTTGTCCCAATCCTGTTGATTTTTGGAGACCATAAGCGAGAGATTATTAAGGATTGTCCTGTTAAATCTTTCCACCATGCCGTCCGATTGTGGATGTAGTGGTGTCGTTCGAGTTTTCTCAATTTTGAGGATTTTACATAGGCCCTTAAACACAACAGAGATGAAGTTTCTTCCCTGATCGGAATGAATCTGCAAAGGTGTCCCATATCTCGAGATCCAATGCTGGACTAGAGTCTCTGCTAGAGTGGTAGCTTCTTGATCCGGAATGGAATATGCTTCGGGCCATTTGGTGAAATAGTCAATGGAAACGATGATGTATTTGTTCCCATCAGTACTTTTCGGTGGAGGACCAAGAATGTCGATCCCGATTCGTTCGAAAGGGGGCTCCAACGTTGTAAAGATGTAGCTTCCCGCGGCTTCTTCTCTTCGGTCCTTTACGGGCGGCACAGGCGTCACAAGAATGGCACTATTTCTCCACGTTATCCTTCGCATTGCTCCAGAAGAAGCGCTCTCGAACCTAGTGGAGGGTTTTCAAGACACCAAAATGTCCTCCAGTCTGATTACTGTGCAATTCCTTTAGAACGTCTGAAATTCTTGATCTGGGAAGGAGTAACTGCCATTTGAATGCTTTACCATCGTCATATTCCCGTTTCCGATATAGGACGCCATTCCGCAACTGGAGAGATTTCCATAGAGCCCAGTATCTTTTCGTTGCAGGACTGTAGATAGAAACGTCTTGCCAACTAGGTCGCCGACTGTCCTTTTCCATTAACTCTATGATAGGCTTTAGGTCTGGGTCTTCAAGCTGATCTTTTCTTACTTGGTCGTCAATCCATGGATCAGGATCTGAAGATGATGACGTAGCAGTAACTTGATAGGCAGTAGGGATTGTCGTCCCGTACTGTTTCTCTATTCGGGCGCAATAATGGCAGTTCTCAGAACAAGGTCTTCTTGATAATGCGTCTGCATTACCGTATGACAAACCGTTTCGGTGCTTAATCTTGATGTCATATTCCTGGAGCCGCTGTATCCACCTGGCTACCTGGCCCTCTGGATTCTTGAAATTCAAAAGCCAAGTTAAAGAGGCATGATCGGTCCGGAGCAGGAATTTAAGGCCGTAGAGGTAATGATGGAAATGTTCTACAGCTTTAACTATGGCGAGCAATTCCTTTCTCGTGACACAATAATTTCGCTCCGACTTTGATAAGCATTTACTCCAGTAGGCGATGACATGTTCGTTACCGTCTATTTCTTGAGATAAAACAGCTCCAACGCTCTCGTGGCTCGCATCAGTGTCAAGTATGAATTATTTTTCAGGCTGAGGATAAGAGAGAATAGGCGTTAATGTTAAAGCCTCCTTCAGTTGTAGAAATGCATCCTCGCATTTTTTGGATCATTCAAATTTTTGTTTGCTCTCCGTCAGCTTATGCAAAGTTCGTGCAATATTGGAAAAACCCTTCACAAACTTCCTGTAGTACGTGCAGAGTCCCAGGAAACTTCGCAGCTGGTGGACATTTTAGGAGCGGCTCCAATTCTTGACTGCGGATACCTTATCTGGATCTGTTCGTACACCCTCAGAAGAGATAATGTGACCAAGGTAGTTCACCACACGGCGGAACAAATTACATTTGGACGGGCTTAACTTCAGGTTAGTTTCCTTAAGCTTTTGCAGCACCTTCCTAAGATTGGCCAAATGTTCCTCGAAACTGCGTCTTATGATGATGATGTCGTCCAAGTAGACAAGACAGGATTCATAAGAGATTCCTCGTAACACTGATTCCATAAGACGCTCGAACGTGGCTGGGGCATTGCAGAGGCCGAAGGGCATCACTTCAAACTGCCACAAGCCTTGTCCGGTTGTAAACGCCGTCTTCTCTCGGTCGTCGGGGTGTATGTCCACCTGCCAGTAGCCACTCTTTAAATCCAGGGTCGAAAACCACTTGTGTCCGGAAAGGGTGTCCAGAGTGTCATCGATCCGTGGAAGAGGGTAACTGTCCTTCTTGGTGATGTCATTCAGGCGTCGGTAATCAACACAAAATCTGGTCGAGCCGTCTTTCTTTCGGACCAAGGCAGGGATTCAAGTGAAACAGACGATCGCAAACTGCAATCGCTACTGGAAATGAATTACATTAGAACGTTTCTTGATAAAAACATCGTGACGTCAGCGTGACGTTTGCCTATGAAAAACGAGCTAGATAAAACGTCACAGTCTACTTGGCGAATAAGAGGAGATCGCCGACTGCTTGTGAGCCCTTATTGGCTTCGCTCGTAGTGACGTCAGTGCCAAGTTAAATTGATGATAATGTCATTCATTTCCAGTAGCGATCGCATCGAAGCGATCGCAGTGCTGTTTCACTTGAATCCCTGCCCAAGTCGATAGGAGATGCCCATGGACTAGATGAGGGTTCGATGACATCATTCTCCTTCATCTCTTTCAAGAGGATCTCAACCTCGTCCTTCTTGGCGAACGGTTGTCGTCTTGGATGCTACTTGATAGGGGGATGATCTCCAGTGTCGATCCTATGCTGCGTTAAATTCGTGCGATCAACATCCTCGGATGTAGATGAAAACACCTGCTTGAAGTTGTCCACCAATTTTTCCGCAGCGTATCTTTGATCCTTCGATAATGGTGCACTCTCAATTAATTTCGAAGTCAAGGACGCAGAAGACGCAGTCTCGGAGGAATCAATTCTTCTGATGATGCAGTTTACTAGAGTACAAGTTGCCAACACTTCTCCTTTCTTAATATTCTTCGGTCTTTCACTTACGTTGGCGACTCTCACAGGGACTGCATTCCTTGAAAGGTCCACAATCGTAGATACCACCAGTACTCCTTTTGGGCTATTATTCTGCTTAGGATATTGAATGAGGCCGAATTTAAAGCTATTGATTTCCTTGATGGAGCCAGGCATTAGTATTTCTGATCTAGAGGGAATCAATAAAGTTCACTTTTCCTTCAATCTCGATTTTATCACCTGTCACAGTTTGGAGAGTAACGCAGGGTAGCTTCCATAAGATGTTGAGTCCAAATTGACAAGCCACATCAGTCCTAATAATGGTAACGTTGGCTCCTGTGTCTACAATCATTTCGCAGGGAAACCCATTCACATATGCGTAAATGAAAAGTCCGTTGCAGCCGCTACTTCTTGAGGAAATCTGGAAAACCTTGGGAGCCGTCTCTCTTTCTTGGCGGGCTTCGCAGTTCCTTCGTACGTGGCCCTCACCGCCACATTTCCAGCCCTTCAGGGGTTGTCTACTTTGGTCTTTGCGAGCCGTAATCTTCTTCAAGGTCCCCGACATGTCTTTGATTTGTCGCTCAATTTCCGAGAGACGAGTTGAGTTTGAATCCTGGGCACTCACTTTCACGCCCCTGATTGAAAGGTGATCCTTGCGGAATGTTTGCTGTGCAGCCTCGAACTTCATTGCGTAGACCAGTACGGATTTATCATCTTTAATGTCCCATCCAGAGAGCCGTCTGAGTTTCTGGACTTCGCACTCCGTTTATGAAGTAGTTCAGGGCCAAGCTATCGCGAACATCCGAAGGATAGTTCGAGAAGGCGAGGTGGGAAAGCCTCTCAACGTCTGCTGCAAAAAGTCTCTCCAGCCTTCTGGAGTCGGGATTTCAGCTGGAGTTGGCTGAATTCTTTTTGGCATGCTTCGCCAAAGCGAAGCTCCAATGCCGATGATAAGGCTTCGAAGTCGCGGTGCTTGTCCTCTGGGAAGGTCTGTAGTATGTCATCTGCATCCCCTCTCAGCGAGGCTGCAAATTCACAGGCTTTCGTGGAAAAGTCTCAGGAGTTTGCTTCTGCAACGATGAGGAACTGCTTCTTGTAAATATTCCACGAGGTCTTCCCGTCAAATGTGGCCAGTTTAATGGATGGACGAGAAGTTCCAGCTGCAGCTACACAGTCACTTGAGTTGTTGCAGGATGCTGAAAACTTCGATTCAAGTTCTTTAATTTTCTTTTCCACATGGTTTTCTCCTGTGGTGATTCGATCTTCTAGAGCCTCCACTTTATTTTCCATGTTGGTAAATTTAGTTTCCACCAAACTTTTTATTGACGTTAGATCGCTCTTAATTTCTCCTTGACTTGCTCGCGGTTAAATCACTCTTTAATTGTTCTTGATTAGTGGCCAGATCATTTTTTAATTGTTCTTGATTAGTAGCCAGAGTCGCCATATCATTCTTTATTTGCCCTTGATTAGTAGGCAGCTCATTCTTTAATTGTTGTTGATTCGCAGTCATGTCCCTTTTGACAGCGTTGATCGCATCAAGGAGCTGTTTCAGTTGTTCCTCCATTGCTCGAGTAATTACCATAAAATTCCGAAGTCAAAAAGTCCTCAGGAAGAAAAGTCCAAGTTCACAGATAATTCCAAGAAAGTCCTTGAAGATGCCCCACGTTGGGCGCCAAAATTGTAACGAGTCCGTAGCACCTTCAACTTTCTAAAATGAGCATTCCAAAATTTATTTACAAGTATGTACACTTATTTACAATAGGAGCAGGAAACAATTGCTAAACGTCCAGCAATTAGGTAGCAAACAGTACACTGTACTCTCAACAGTAACTCAGCACCACGTATCTATCGTGAGCAGTAATTAAGAAATTACAAAAGCAAAACAAACATTCGCCCAAGCGAATAAAATGAGTCACCAGAAATGAAATCTGAAAACAATTAACTAAGTCACTGTGTTCAAGGCAGTTGGATAGCTATTTATACTCAGAAGGCAATTTCTACAACATTCGAGCAAAATCCGGAGTGTTCGATTTATTCACAAACTTAAATAATCCATTCAAGAAAATTCTAGTGATAAAAAGAAAAACCCACGATATTACAACTCCGAGCGAAAATGTCTTCATGCTTATTAAATGTAGGGCAAGTGTAAAAACTACAAAATGTTACAGGGCCGGTATACAAATGATAAAAGTGATGTCTTCAGATACTTTTGCAACATGTCGCCAGATAAAACCAAAACTAGTGAGACCAAGAACAATTAAAAGAATGGTGAAAGGCAGGAAAAACAACAACTGTTTACAAGATTTGTAACAATATGTTATGATTTAGAAAAGTGCTCTACAGCAAACAATATGGAAAACTTTGAAAATAATATGGCATCTTAGTTTTTAGAATGATCACAGGGAGTGGCATAATGAAAGTGGGGGCTTATAACCAGGGCTGCGGAGACGGAGGAAAAATGGTCGACTCCGACTCCGCGTTTTAAAACTTCCGACTCCGACTCCGGCTTTTTTTTATTATTATTATTTTTACCCAAATGGAAGTGGGACAAACCCTAAACAAAGGTTGAAATATAAGTCCATTCATAAAACTTTCATATTTATTCATGGTCGTAGACAGGACTCCCGTTAGAGGTGGGGGGGGGCGGGCAAGCAGGGGTATCCCAATTGGAGGTCACAGGGGTCATTGTGACTTGTCAAAAAGTTCAGATTTCCCAAAGAATTCTCGCAGGTTACCTCAACTCTCGTTATTTACCTCAATCCTCGGAGGTCACTGTGACCTATCAAAAAGTCAATTTTCTCTGGAGCAGAGGACAAGTGCTGCTCTTGTCGTTTGACTCCGTACAAAACTAATCTTTTTCTTGTTAAATCGCCAGATTTTATTTTAACACATTGCATTTTTGCTGCAAATATTTTTTATTCACTAGCTTTTGAAGTTGCATTTTACGTTTTCATTATACTCTATACGGCTGTTCCACCTTAAGTGCAAAGTAAATCCGATATTTGAAAACAGGTCCGTTATTTCAAAGTTATATACATTCAATGCATATTTATTTTAAAAACAACAAAAACTCTGGGCCGCGCCAAGCCTGAGTGGCGCCCTCGTGCAAATGTCTTCTGAGCGCCTTATGCAGTAGCGTTCGATAGTTAACACCAGCATTGATGTTTTATAGACAAGTATTTAGAAAAAATAAGTTTCGCTTATGACTTTTTTTTTTTTTTAAAGAAAATCAAAGCGTGAACAACTTGTGTTTTTATCAAACTGAATATATTGATTTATCAAAGCCCTCCCCCCCCCCCCCACCCAACCCCAAGCGACGGGCCTGGTTTTCGAAAATTGCAGCCAACTCTCAATCATTTCAAACTAATACTCTATCTCAAATAACACTCCTTTATTACCGTGCCCCAAATAGACTTCATTATTTTACCGTAAATTAATAATTACAAAATTAAAAAGTGTGAAGCTGGCTAAAAGTCAATAATAATAATTATTATTATAGTCAATAATAATAATTATTATTATAAGTTTTAAATAATCTGCTCGTGCGTGAGGACACACATACACGACTTTCTTGCTGCAAATAACTAAAAAATTTGGGGGTAAAAGCAAAACGACGTTTTCGACATGAGCTATACGACACCAAGTGTCAAGTGCTCTAGCACCATTGATAAGGATGCGACTATTCTGTTGTGGCCAAGCTGGATAGAATAAAAATTCATAAGCAGAAACATTTGTAAGCTGAAATGTGAAAATCGTAACATTGAAAATAAAATATTATTAACATCTAACAATTTAAGTGATAAAAATATCGTTAAACATTTTACAAGAAAAATATAGGAATAACTCTGAATTTTAACTACTGCTTATAAAACCAAACTACTACTCGTCAAATACTACTCATGAAAAGTTTTCAGATTCACTTAAATTCCTATCGAGCGTCGCCTCCGGTTTTTCGTGTAGCCAAAAATCGGAGCATCACAAATATTTAATTTTGGAATACCCTGTACATTTTTACTTCATTTCTAAAAGTTATTTAGAGTTCAATAGCTCCTTTAATACACCATTGTGTTTTGGAAAAAGAAATATTTTAAATATCAAAATTAAAGCAGCTCTAAATATTTCTAGAATTTGCATTCGATAAATAATTAATCACACTTTTTTGTCTGTCAAAATATGACAACAGGGTATTGATTATATTTCTGAATTGACGTATAAAGTCGAGAATATTCCCCTTAAAATTAGAAACTAAAAATCTTTCCCGGAAAACTAATAAAATCAGGAGCACTAAAAGGCATTAAATTTAATATGAAATACAAATGCATTGTCCAAAGGTATTATATTTTTAATTAAAAAAAACTAGTGTTTGAAGCAAGGAGGAGATAATCGTGTGATAATGGTCAAATTGTTACTGTTTGAAACCGAAAAGTTTACCTAAAGTGTTGTCTATAATATGTAAATATTACGCACAAGTAAATAACATGCAACTATGCTTACCGTATTTTTTTTATGTACGATAACATAAAGCAGTCGAATCACCACGAACAATTGCCAAAATACTAAAATACATTGAGCTAGAGAAAATCCTACGTAGCATTGATTCAACGGAAGGAAGAAACGTATTGAAGAGTGGAAGATTTGCTTGGACTCTTTTGCTTATAACCTTATATTAGACATGCTGAAATAGCTTACACGGCGCCTCATTCGAAAGAAAAGTGCTGAAAAGTGCATGTGTTTAAAGTGTAAAAGTTTAAGCTTTTGAATAGCTTGTTTAGACACAACAAGGCAATAATTTCTCCTTTATGGGCAGTCAGCTAGAAATTACTTGTCTCATTGAGCAATATAATTTCATCCCCGAGTTCGTTTTAATGAAAGTTCAATTTTATTTTTTTATTTGGATTAATTTTTATTCATTTTTTCCTGTTTGGAGCTTTTTTGGTCGGTAGAGCTCCGCGCCTATTAGGCTCTAGCGCCCTCGTGAGCCGCACGGCTTTGCACATTGGCACGGCGCGGCCCTGATAAAACTATGCATGAAAAGAACACGATCAAAAACGGCTACACACATCTTCACGAATAATACGCAAATTACAGGAAGCAACTGGATGACGCGTCACAATGACGAGAGTGAAAGAGAGTGATATATAAGGAATGCTGACAATGAAGTAAAATGGTTCGCACGCTTTTTACAAATGCTCTGGCAGCGTAGTAATAACCGAAAGGAAGCATTCTGATGACTTTTTTTACACGGTAAAATTATCGGCCGCCTGGGATGTAAACGCACTCAGCAGGAGGTTTCTGAGGAACTTGGAATCGCCCAGAGTGTTATCGCCAGGCTATGGCAACGCTTCCAAGACGATGGTAACGTGATACGTTACAGCAGAGGTCGTCCTCGAGTGACAACACCGAATGAAGACCAATATTTGTCAGTTCCTACCAAAAGAAGCAGACGGATCACAGTATCAGACCTAAATTGTCAGCTCTCTTCAACTACTGGGACGACAGTTTCAAGGCAGACTACAGACGGTTAGGGAAGATTGGACTGTTTGCTCGTAGACCTGTCAGATGTGTCCCACTTACTGTAAGTCACTGTCACCTTCGCTTAGCCTGGAGTACAGAGCATGCATTATGGACACCACAACAGTGGGAGTGTGTGATGTTTTCTGACGAGTCTAGGTTCAGTTTGCAATCAGCTTCTCAGCCGATTTTTCTTTGGAGAGTGCCAGGTACCCGTTATCACCAAGAAAACATCGTTTAACGACACCGTTATTGTGGTGCAGGATTGCTCATTTGGGGAAGAATTATCCTGAGTTCCAGGACACAGCTGCATGTTCAAACTGGAACCATGACAGGCCAAATCTATCGGGACGTAATTCTGGATCAACATGTACGCTTATTTCGGGTCGCCATGAGCGCAGAATTTGTGTTTATGGATAATTACGCTCGTCCGCACCGTGCGAACATCGTGAACGAACGCCTTGAATCTAAAGATATCACCTGTATGGACTAGCCAGCATTCTTATCAGACTTGAATCCAATAGAGCACGTGTAGGATATGCTTGGCCGGCAAGTTGCAGCCCGTCAACCGCCTCCTACATTTCAATTGGAGCTTCAGAGAGCATTGATTGTTGAGTGGTGTAATATCCCCCAAGTATACATTGATAACTTGATTCTGAACATGCCTAGGCGTTGCACACACTATATATTAGCTTTCAAAATAACTGCGTATCATTGATTTTTGTGAAAATTATTTTTTTTTTTTGAAATTTTTGCTCCAGGGAGTAACAATCGCAATTTTTCTTGATAATATCAAATATGTAGCATCTTTTTTGCTACTTATCTTTTGTTTAAGAAATAGGCTTTACAAATAAGTGGTATTTGTTTTGCTTCTGACTCTTTATTTGGCTGAACTTGCATTATCCTTTACGGGTATGAGTGTAACAGCCACTTTGGATGACAAAATATTTTACAAAATCAATATTGAAGCTCTGCAACTGTAACCCGTTCAAAACAAGTAGAGGAATGTGGTGCAAAGTGAAATAGTTAAGTTTACTTACCTGCTTCAAAAGGAACAAATGGGAAATTTCTTCAAAAAATCATTTTACAAAGAGAAGGAACAATGTTTTTACAACTTTCGTTGAAATATTATTTTGCATCTTTGGCAGTTATTTTGTACTTTCAAAAAAATGTGGAAAATTTTCCCTCAAAAAATCATGGGGCTAAGTGAAAAACAAAATATTTTTGTTATGAAAATTTTCTATTTGACGATTAACAGTAATTTACATCAAATAAGTTCGTAAATTAAAGAAAAAAATTATTAATGAAAAATTAACAAAAAAGTAAATATACGAATAAATGAATTAATTAATGTGTGAGAAAAAAATAAATTAGGAAATAAAATAGAGAACGAATAAGAAAATGAGTTAATGAATGAGTAAATAATTAAGTTAAAGAATGTAAATGAATTAATAAATGAAGAAATACATATGTGATTTAATAAATGAATGAATGAGTAAACTAAATGAACTATATTTCACTTTGCCCAGCGTGCATTTGACAAATTACATCGAACTTTAAAAAAAAAAATGCCTAATATAAACAAAATAAGGACTTCACTAGACATCAATAGATCTCAATTAATAGTTTAAACGTTAATTGCAAAAGTTTTATTATTTTATAATAACAAGAAATGTTTTTGGAAAATCACGAATATTACAATAAAGGTATCAAATTTTGAAAATGACTTGTATAATTTTTTTCGTTGATCTTTAGAGCGATTTTTTTCTTGACAGGAATCAATTATATGTCTAGTAACTTAGTTAAATATTGCTAGATTAGTGGTGCTGCAAAACTATGAAAATATTTTATCATTTCACTTTGCCCCGCTATTTCACTTTGCCCCACATTCCCCTTTTGCCAAAAAATTACATAGTAAGATCTTTTGCATTGTGTTAGTTTAGATTTTATTGGATATTGGAAGCTGAAAAGTTGTATATGTTAGTTTCAAAGACTTGTTTTCATCTCCATAAAATTTCATCCAAATCGGAGGTGGTCGGAGAGAGTGTGTGGTAACCTTTCCGCCGCCAGAACCTACCTGGCTTTAACAACGTGATCTACAACCATCGCAGCGGATCATAGCATGTACTTCTATGGAGATGAACTGTTGTTTTGAGATAAAATGGTTTCTAAATGTTGTGCATTTGGATGCAAAGAAAAATCGGTCAAGGGAGGACCAATAACATTCCATAGGTAAGTTTAGTCTATAATAATATCTCAGTTATTTTCAAAACTCTTGCTTTAATCGTTAAAAATAGAGTTAGAAAGATTTTTATCACTTTTTTGGCGAGTAACATTTTATGAACAAAATTAACAATTTTAGTTGAGCGTTTTCGCTTGCTATCTTTGATCACACAGAATGAAAAGAAATCTATATCTTCACCGATAGTGTAAATCTGTGACTTTAATAAGTTATATTTCAACAAATTAATGTTTTTGCATAGTTTGTGGGGAATGTAAAGCCTTGATTTAAATGCCATTAAATTACCATTTAAACATTTTATTCAATTAGAAGTATTTGCCCTTTCTTTCTGGAAAAAGTTACAGCAAAAGTGAAATACTCTATTTTTCGTAATTCGACCTTTTTGCACAATTCATCTGTCGGTACGACCTTATACAGTGCCCGCCACTAATAAAATCACTGGATAATAAAATCAGCCGCTTTATAAAATCAAATCTGGAAGAACAGAATCATTACTATATCAAAGCATGTTAAAATCATCCTTTAATAAAATCATTGGCGCCGTTTTATAAAATCAAGTTTTTGGAGAGTATATGTTAAAAACGAGGAGAAAAAAAGAAAGAAAACACACTTTTTCTCGTCTAAATAAAATCAAAATTTTCTTTCTCCTGAAAATTTGAAAGAAGCTAGCATTTAAGAGATAACAAATTCCAGACGAACAAAAGAAACAAAGCTGCAGGTGCGGATTGCACATCTTGGGGGGTTGGTTGATGAGAAAAGAATGAAGCTGTCACAGGAGATCTGTGTCCGGCGTCACCAAACTAGTTGGCGCTGGTTGTCCACTCGCAGTCCTGTTTCAGCTTGTAACCCTGCTCACTGAGTCACTGAGTTTTCTTTAAACCAGTTCGTGCTCATTTAGTTTACACAGGATCACATTTCATTCATTTTTAGTAAAAATTGTTCGCTAGAAAAACATGCCTAAACGTCAAGACTTAAGTGTGAAAGATAAGTTTGAAATTTTGCAAAATTATGATAAGCTTCCTAAGTGTAGTCAACGGGATGCTGCGATTAAGTTAGGGATTTCCCAAACTGCTCTATTCAACATTTTAAAACAGCGGCATCAAATTTCTGATGAATTAAAAAAGAATGGAAATCTCTCAAGAAAACGAGTAGGAAAAGCAGATGAAATCGAAAGTGCTTTATTGGAATGGTTCAAAAATGCTCGCGAACGCAAAATCCCCATTTCACGTGGAATATTATTTCAAAAATCACAGGACTTCGCTGACCTATTTGGAGACTCGGATTTCAAACCAACAGATGGGTGGTTGACTCGATGGAAAGAGCGAAATAACATTGTTTATCGCAAATTGCACGGTGAGAAGCAAGACGCAGATTCTGAGTCAGCCGAGGACTGGATAAAAGATGTGTGGCCAACGTTGGTTAAAGACTACAGACCTGAACAAATTTTTAACACGGATGAAACAGGTCTATTTTTCCGTGCACTACCCGAACACACGCTGCTGTTTAAAAATGAAGCAACAGGTGGATCCAAAAAAATAAAAGAACGACTTACCGTGCTTCTAACATGTAATATGACAGGAACTGAGAAAAAATCTCCGTTAGTCATAGGCAAGAGCAAAATGCCTCGTTGCTTTAAAGGAGTAAAAAACTTGCCAACGAAATATTCACACAGCTATAACGCATGGATGACATCGAATATTTTTAAGGAGTTCCTTTTCGAATGGGATAGAGAATTGAAAAGTGAAAAAATTGCTCTACTTCTGGACAATTGCTCTGCGCATCCGGGAGAAGAGGAGCTAAATTTAAAAAACATTAAATTGGTGTTTTTGCCACCTAACACAACATCAATTATGCAACCACTTGATCAAGGAATCATACGATCCTTTAAGTTCCATTACAGAAAAACTGTTGTTAATCAAATAATTAAAGACATAGACGCTAACAATTCTTCGGGCTCTTTAACCGCCAACAAACTTTCAAAATCGCTTACAGTTTTGGATTCCATGCATATAATTCGCAATGCCTGGGATATTGTTTCATCCAATACAATATCAAACTGCTTCAAAAAATGTGGACTAAATATTGCTGATGAAGATGATAACACCATAGCGGAAATAGTCACTGAAGAAGAAAACATTGATGAAATCTTTTCACGGTATGTTTCGATAGATGATAATTTACAAACATCGGGAGAAAAATCTGACTGTGAAATTGCAACAGAAATAATGAATTCTCAAGCTAGGTCACACCAAGAAGTGGAAGAATCGGTCTCTGAAGATGAAGAAATCTCAGTTATAGTGCCAAATTTGCCCTCTTCAGTTGATGTCAGAAAAGCGCTTGCCGTCATACGGAGCACTCTAGAGCAAAGAGGAGGTAATACTGAAAGTTACAAGAACTTTTATAAACTCTCAAATGATGTTGAATCTTTACTTTCAAATTCTGCTTCTCAAACAACAATAAGTCAATATTTTAAAACCTTTGTTTAATTTTTAAAATGTATTTTATACATATAAGTTAAATTCCAACTGTATTTTAATTCACCAAAAATAAAACATAGATAATAGTAATTAATTTCTTTTTATTGTATTTAAACTTTAAAACCTTTTACTTTTTGTAATTTTATATATGCCGGTTTATAAAATCAGCCGCTTAATAAAATCAAATATCCTCGGGACAAATGTGATTTTAATAAGCGGCGGGCACTGTACCGCACAAGCAGAATGAAAGGGCATGCCTCAAAAATTGCATTTTTAAAAAATCACCTCCCCTACTTATGATGTTTTTTTATTCATTCTCTACTGAACTACGTGTAACTAGTTATCAATTGCTTGTACATACGTAAAGCAACTGCTTTTTTTAAAGATTATTTCTCCCAATTTCGGGCTGGGGGGGGGGGGGTCTCAGATAGTTTTCCAACAGCTTAGCAGGATATTTTGTTCCTGTAAAGAAGTTTCAGTAAAGATTAAAGTTATTTAATTTTGGCCTTTTTAGTTACTTATTGATTGATGGTTGAAAAAGTTATGATTTTTTTTGAACAAATTGTACTAAAAGCTAGAGAATTCTAGTTTCTAAGAGAGGGCTTGAGCCCCCCCCCCCCCCCGCCTCCCCCCATATGGGGGACAGTGCCTACCACCTGATGAAAGTTTAGCCAATTTTAGTATTTATTACAGACCGAGAGAGGATTTAAAAACTATTTTGTGAAGTGTCCCTTTCTCGTGGGATATCGTTATGAATATTACATACAAATTAATATTCCAAATATAGATTTTAAGGACTAATATTTGAGCATTTTTTTTTCTTTTTGAAGTACATGTTCATTAAGGATTTTAATGAAAGTGGTACATTTTGCGAAGATTAAACGGTAAATAGATGCTTGTGTTAAAATAAAAACACTTTTTGACAAATGTTGGTATAAGATCCGTCAGAATTTTTATCTCTGTGTGTGTGGGGGGGGGGGAGAGTTCCGGAATGTTGCCTGTTTTCAAACAGTAATGCATATCACCCTGGATTTTCGATAAATGTTGCTCTTTTTAAATATCGGTCAAAACCTTCAAAGTTTAAGTCTTGAAATCGCTTTTTTGAAACTATACTTGGTGCATTCCCCCCCCCCTCCTCCCCAAAAAAAAAGAAAAAAAAACTTTTGAAACCTAATTTGAAACAAGTAGAAAATTCTATTTTTCTATTTCGTGCCATGGATTGTTTGTCGGAGATGGAACTTGCAAGCAGCAAACAAACAAATGTCTCGCGAAGCGATCGGAATGATCCGAGCGAACGAAAAGCGCAAGGAAGCATTTGCCTAGCAACAGCTTGCAAATGATCGCAAAAAATTTTAACTCGCCAGATCGTCAGAGAGGATTTCGTTGTAGATCACGTGATATATCTTAGCGCTACTGACATCCACTGTTTCATCGGGAGATGCGCGGTCTATTCATTTTTAGTCTGTGGAGTCGACATGTTTTTCAGCGACTCGGACTCCTTTGGTCCAAAATGTACAGGAAAAAATACATTTTTTGTAAAAAAAATTTTCACATTTCGCCTCAAAAGACTCAACTGTTCTGTTAAGACAAAGAATAGAGTATGACGTTGGCAGAAAAAAAATATTTCAATATGTTGTTGGCAGAGGAATTTATGACCGTTTGAATATCGGTAAAATATGACATTTTTCATGTTTCGCCCTTACGCAACTAAAAGCACGTTGAACTTTCCTCGATAATTTATACATTATTTTAAAGTGCTTACACTGGTCTTTCAAACGACACTACTTTTGCCGTGCCAACTGAAATGTACAAGTGGGTGATTCTACAAAAAGGGGCAAATTTGTGTTCCATATACTGATTGCTCTTTTTGTTTTTAATTTAATAAAAAACTATTTTGGGAATATTTTTATGCGTCTTTTGTTCTATAATTTCCGTTATCAACAACGTCAATATTTAATTATTATTCATTTAAAAAAAAGGATATTAGATTGAAATGTCATCCACATGCCCTGTCCCATAGGTGCAATTTTCACAATCAATGGAATATAGATTTAAAAAAAATAAGTGATTTTTTTCTCGAGAGTTTTTTATTTAGAAACATGAATGTGTGCAAGATGTAAATCACAAAAAAAAGCAAAATAATATGAAAATAATATTTCTAAAAGTTAATCTAAACTTTGTCCCAGCGATTATCAGTCATCCATATGTCTAAAAAGTATAGATATTTTTCTCTGAAATGTTTTATTCCAAAATCTGGCAACACATCTTAAAACAAAGCATGGAACTTTGTTATTCCTGGATGAGGATTAATTTTGCTTTTCTGCAATTACTTTTTGATAAAAAGCAAGCTAAACTCAACTTTCAAGGTAAGTGTTTTTTATCTTTGTCATTAACATGCCCCACAGAATGCATGTAAAATGTACATGTAAATAAATTTTGATAATGAATAATCCTAAGGCTTACATTTGTGGGTTCTAATTCGAAGTGAAGCCGAAAAATATTCAGATATGACTTTTTGAGAACACAATTACTTGTGTTTTGTCATTCACATGCCCTTTTTCTACTGTCATTCACATGCCCCAATTTAAGACACGTGGATGAATCAAAAGCCAAACTATGACAGTACAATGTTTAAAAATTATGTCTAACAGTTTACTGGTTAAAAAATTTCATTAATATACCTATTGTGTTTGTGTTATTCACATACTTACTGTGTTATATTCACATACCCATTGTGTCATCCACATGCCCTTTTTATCATTCACATATGCCTTCAAAAAAATAAAAATCCAAAAATACAATAAAATACAAACATTTAAGCTCTGCTGATATTCTATTTTAATTACGTAACTTATCAAGTGCTTTGCTGATTTTTTTCAGATTTTTAATTTTAAATTAATTTTTTGAATTCTACATGTTAGAAATATTCCCGTATTTGTAGAATCACCCAAGTTGTTTTTGGACCTCAAAAAAGCTAAAAAACGTCAAAAATGCCTTGTTTTGAAGGCCTTCGCTGACCTTACGGCAACAACTTACCACAAATTTAACATTCATTTTGTAAAGTTTCAACCTTCTATATTCCATATACAAAAAGAAAATTGGAGCTCAACAGTTCCTGGTAAGAGTTTTGGCTCACGGCAACTTCCATGTCTTGAAAATCCGCTTAATTTTTGATGCCGCACCTTCATCTTCAGGGATCCATAAAAACTAAACAACTCAACTTTAGAGCAAAAAATTTTGGATTTGGTCTTTTAATAAGATAATAAACATTTGGTAATTTTTGGGAGAAAATCTGAGAGGTCATGAATCACCTCATAATGCTAGGCGTGACAGTTTCTCAGATTCTTGCTCTTAATGAACTCACGAGAATAGCGTTATGATACGAATCAAGACCATTACTATTATGAACAGAGACATAAAGTGGAATATTCAAACATACTGATAGGGGGTTCATGGGTTCTCCCCGGAAAAATTTCTGAAAAGTGATTTCAAAAACACAACAGTTAGACAACTTTTGGTCATGCATAGGCGGACTTACGGGGGTGCCAGGGGGTGCACCGCACCCCCAACATTTTTGGTTGGGTTTTGGAAATAATGAAATTAAGTATAATTCGCCAAGAAATGCAGTTGGAAAAGAACATTATTATTCAGTGCTGTATTAAAGAATGAGTGTATACTTCGTAATGAGGAATCTGCATGCATTTTTTTTATTTTTTTAAATGAAAGTTCAGGGCATTTTATGACGATAGACATCAATTTCAGCTCAATCGGATGATTAGTTATTTTGTAATTAATTTTTAAAGGCGCCCAATAAGCCCCGCCCCCTATTTTCCCCATCTCCGTTGATGCCCGGCTGATGACGTCGCAATTCACTTTACTCCTTCACACCCTGTACGCTCGCTCGTACGTTCCCAATAGAACCGGGGTCTCTAAACGTTTTGCCCACGGGCCACTTTTGAAAATTACCCAAGGCTCGCGGCCAGTCCCCCCCTTCCCCCCTCCTAAATGGATATAAAGCTCATCTTACACATCATAATTCAGAATCAGGTACATTTTTTGTGTTAGAAATAGTTGAAATATATGTAATAACTGATGAACCATAGGCAGCTCGTACAGGGGGACAAGAGGGGAAGGCGACTGTTCCCTTACTTACAAAAGGAAAAGAGCCCTTCCCCTCACTTTTTTTTAGAATAAAAAACTAATGATCCATAGAAATTCTCTTTTTACTCAGTGGATTGATTTATTTTACGGAAGTAAAAACTGCAAATTCCAAAAAATGGACTTCTTTTCAGGCTATTTCATAAGGGTAGAACTTAGAATCGGAAGGCGTATGTCAAAGGTGGCCATCCGTCTTAATTTCTAAGGCCACTTCTCACTTTTTAAATTGGTCATTTAATCATTAGTGTTAAAATCTATGTAACATAATTCTTAAAAAAAACAACTTCAGGGGTGCTGCCTCCCCCACGCATACGTTTCTTTTGACCCCCACTTTTTTGGTGCACCAGCCGCCTATGAACTGCACTTTCAAATAAGCGTTGAGGTATTCCTATAATTTAAAAACAAGCTTCAAGTTTTATATTACTCTTCAGTTTCCATTCATAGAATGTAGAATTTTTCTTTGACCATCATAACTAACATTCATTAAACACTGGGCTGAAAAACTAAAATAATCAAAGTTTCTTAAAAATGATTCCCAAATTGGTTTATTTCTGAAGCTACCTACTTCATAACATTAAAATTTTCTTACTTAATCATCATTAATTATTATTTATGAAAAAAATTACATTTATTACCTGTTAGAAACATTTTGTATAACCTTATTAAATCTTTTATGAACTTAGAAATTTTCCCTAATGTCTTTTACTTACTATGCTTAATTTCTAAAGAAACAAATCACAAAAAATTATAATGAAATTTTTAAAGGTTAGATTAAGACAGAAGACAGAAGCTAAACTACTCGATGTCAATTTATGATTTAACGATTGATATTGCATTTATCGTAATATGTGATATTAGAAACTCACAAAATATAAATAGACAAGAAATTCTCACAGTAGATTAAATTATACCTACCAATAGACTTAGCTTATGTATGCATCTAAAAGCTGGCCCAAAGCTGCGGGCCAGATTTTAGATACTCGAAGGGCCATAGTTTGGGAGACCCTTGCATAATAACATCGGTAGCATTCTCAAGATGGCTCCAAGTACGAGCTACCATTGTTTTGTTGAATCTTGTTGCAAATCTTCAACATTTAACACACCAAATTCATTTTTTTAATGCACAAAAGGAGAAGACAAGAATGGTGCAAGAGCGATAAAAAATAAATAAAAATAAAAGTAAACTGAAAGCTGTTTGTGTTCTTCACTGTTCTGTTGTGAAAAATATTTTACAGTAATTTATTTAACAGTATATTAGTTAGACTAGACCGGTTTTCATATTTACACCTTTTTTCATTAAAAAGTCTTTTCTTTGGATGAATCTTTCATTACGTTGAACTAAAAATTATGAATATGGAAGGTACTCTAGACTAAATCACTCCTTTAAAATGAAAAAATTAATAAATAATTAAAAAAAAACTCCGAACTGAACTGATTTTCTTTTTCCGAAGGATAATCGTGTACATGTTATTGTTATCATTGCTTTTTTGTTAATATTTTCTTTTCATGTATTGATTTATTCCATTTTGTTCTGCTTCAACTTTTGCATTAAAAGCATTTATTGCAAACTGATTTCAGGACTCTTTCTGTAATTTCGTGTAGTTTTCCCAATATCACCCACGCCCATGATATCTTTAGGTGCTCGATAAGCTCTCGGTATTTATTTAATTAAGTAAACAATTTTACTTCGAAGTCATTTACTTGTAAATAAAGCGATGTACAATTGAATGTCCGATCTTGACGTCAGAATTTCTGGCATCGGAGATGTTACAGTCAGGAGGATATACATATCTCTTTCCCCCCTGAATATTCTCCTAAAGATTATAATAAGAGCCCCTTTGTTTTTAATAAACAGCAGTAAGTAACAAGGTCTCCCCTATCGTTTTCGCCTCTCCCCCTCGCTTCTACCGCAACCGGTTTCGCCGTAGCGCAACTCAAAGTGAACCTTGACGTCGAAGCAAGCTCCTCCCCTTTTTGTGTCACGTGAACTTAGTTTCGTTTTTAGCTGATTTTAAGCTGTAATTTTGCAAAATCCTGAGCAGATTTTTAAAAACCGAGTTGATATTTGGGGGTTTGAAGTAATGGACTATTGAAATTAATCAACAGTTCGCGATTACCCGACGCCATGGCGAAATTTAAAAAAAAAAACTAAAAAAAAATGACTATTGTAATAACTTTATCAGTAAAAACTGACCAGAAATCAGCTGAAAACCAGCACTTTTTAAGGTAATTTTTCAAAATTTTCCATAGAAGTACCCCCCCCCCCGGACTTCTTATTGTTGTGGCGCAACCAGAGGGGGCCCACAGTGATCATGCTCTCTTCCTCCCACCATTTCTCCGGAATGCTGAATTGATATTTTTTTAAAAATATTCTTTATTATTGAAGAGAAGGAAAGAACGCGTCTTGCGAAAAGGCACCAACATACCCAATGTTGAGAAAATATCTTAATTTCTTTCAAAAATAAAAAAATCTCGGCATTTAAATTTTTCAGCTTCAGATTGTTAGTCAGCTAATTGTGTGCCCCCCCCCCCCTCTCGCCCTATCCTCTTGTTTTTAATTTCATTTCTGCCTGATTTCCCCTCCCCCCCTGCTTTTTTTTTCTATTTCGTCTGCAAATAAAAAAGTCTTCAAAATGTTATTTCTCGGAAGTCCTCTACCCCGTCAAAGTTATTACGGAGCATCACAAATTTGGTCACCTGCTGGGCTCCAATTTACAAAATTTCCATTGAAAACCCTCCAAATACCAAACACCTTAAAAGATCAAAAATTACAGAAAATTTCGTTTTTGTAGGTTCAATTTTGGAAAATTTTCGGATAAGGGCAACCCCAACTACCCTTTCTCCATCATTAAAAATCGTTAAAATTTTACTTTTCTAAATAACAGTTTCGATAAGTCTAAAGGGGAGAACCTTTTGGCACAGCATTCTTTGAAATCCTAAGAATTGACATGCTTAGGACTTCAAGTCTTCTTGCCGCCAATGGAAGATTAAAGACAGTAGCCTTAAATCTTCCTTCTCATTCCATGGAATATTGCACATAAGAACTTTGTTCTTAGAACTTCAATTTCGAAAATTTTCATTGTAGAGCCCCATAACCCCCTCCAATAACCGCATAAAAAATTGTCTAACTTTGCGTTTTTGGAACTTAAACTATGAAAAATTGAAGAGCTGGCAGATAAGGGGAGGGGGGAGTTTTTTTTTATCTATTTTCAAAAAATCTATCGGGACAATCCCACAATCAAGTCATAAGACTTGAATTTCTAAAAATATAATCGGAGCCCCTCGTACCTTTCTTCTCCCTCAACTTCGTCTCGTTTCTAACAACATTAAAAAATTATTCAAGGTTTTTTTCCATAGCTTCAAATGTTAAGAAGTGCCGAATCCCTAGTGTAACTGGTTATGGTCTACGTCGCGTTTTTAAAACGCAAATTTCGAAAAAAATTTGGGCAAGCTTTTCAATATCCCTTTTTCTAATTTCAAGACGTCTATGATACTAAAAATTATGTTTTTAGAACGACAATTGGATGAGACGTATAGCACACCGTTCTCTTTCGATTATACGAGCTGACACTTCTGTATGAAATCTGAAAAAGAAAAAACTAATGTTTGAAAAAAATTAAGGCGGGAGAGACTTTAAACCTCTCCTCCTAACATTACTGTAAAACTTCGTTTTTTAGGACTTTTATTTCGAGATGTTTCCTGGAGAGAGAACCAGAACGCCTCTCTCGTCACATCATCACAGTTTGTCTAGTTGCGTTTTTGGAATTCCAACTTCGAAAAGTTGTGGGGAAGGTGATCGATTTTGCTCTATTTTTCAAGAAATTGATCGGGGACAGTCCTTAAGATAAGCCCCATCCCTTAAATGAGCGTCAACAAATATCGCCTATAATCGCGTTTTTAGGACTTTAATTTCTAGAATTTTATGTGGAAGTTCCTGTGAACTTTTCTGTTCCCTCACAGCACCAGAGGCAGTCTAAAACTGCATTTTCAGGATTACAATATCAAAAATTTTCCTGGGTATAATCTCCCAAACCTGCCTATCAAATGGAGAAAAAAACTAAAAGCAGGATTCGCCAACGTGGGCCCAGCCCGAAAAAAACTCACCGAGATTTTTCGGGTGGGCCCAATTGAAATGACACACCATGTCGGGGAAGTGGGTCTTTTTTTTTCACAATTTACTGCACATTGAAAACATTTATTTCAGAAACAAACTAAACATTAAATATTTTGATCAATATCAAGTCTAGAAATTGGTACTGATCAGTTTAGTTATAACATTGAGTTTATTATGATATTTAGTGTTCAATTATGATTAGTGGTCAATACGTGGTCCAGAAAAAGGCATCTTTCTTTCTAAGCAAACTTATTAAGTATTAGACATAAAACTGTGCATCTGAATTTGAGTTATTTGTTTATTTATTTGAATATTTAGAGGATCAAACTAAACAGGAACTATTTAAATCCATAAATTCAATTCAATATCAATTTAAAATATTTTATCATATTAATTTTAAAAATTAATAGAGCATTGCTTTTTCCAAATAAAAAATTCTTTAGGGGGTCACAGTGACCTCTCTTCATGGCTCCCGACTCTGTAAAAATTTTACGTAGCAAGCAGTAGTTTAGTATACAATCTTTGAATAGAGAATGATATTAAAATGACTCCATTGAAATGAAAAATTAAAACCCTGATATTTGATTAAAAACCCAGGCGGGCTGGGTTTTTTCAAACTCTGCTTAAAACTGTTTTCTGGTTGCGCCACTGGCTTGTTGTCCAGGGAATCACCCCCCCCCCCCGATTTCTGCTTCTGTTGCACCCCCAGAATTTGCGGTCTAAGTCCGCCTATGGTCATGTTAGGGAGATTTGAGACTTAACGGCCCCCATCTAATATTTTTTCAGAACTTAAGGCCATAAAAACGTTATTATTGCACGCCATTTTTGCAATTATTTGGGGGTGAGGTTTAAGAATGTTTCTATATTAAGCTCGAAAAGCGCAGTTTAAGATGACATTGGTTCATCTTAGGAAGAGCACGAGTCAGGGGCTCTCCCATAGTAAATTTTCGAAATTGATGTCCAAAAAACACCATAGTAGGCCCTCTTAGAATATGTCAGGAGAATGAATGGGGGTTTTGGAACTTTTCACTAACAATTTTTTGATGTTGAAATTCCAAAAACGACATGTATAACTACTATCTCAGTTAATCTTAGGAAGAATGGGGTTCGACCCTTTTCAACCCGAATTTTTTCAAAATTGATGGCTAAACAACGCAATAGCATCTTTGATGGTGTTAGAGAAAGTCATAGGGTTCGGTTTTCTCCTCTGAATGTTTTTTGTCGAAATTAAAGATCTCAAAACTCAATTTTAAACGATTTTCGAGATCTTACCTCGAACATTTTTTTAAATTGAAGTTTTAAAAATGCCATTGTAGACCATCTTTGATGACGTTATGGGAATGGATGGAATGTGGAACTCTCCACAGGATATTTTCCCTTAAACTGAGCTTAGAGAAATGCAGTTCCATTGTTGTCGATATAAAGAGTTCGGAGGCCTTCCTCAGAAAAGTTTTCAAAATTTGAAGTCTTAAAAATGTGGTTATAGTCCACTTATCGGTAGATTTAGCGATAGGATTTATGTACTCTGCACCAGCAGTTTTTCGTAATTACAGTTCCAGAAACGAAATTTAAGACCTTTTATCATTATTATTTGGTGGGAAGAGGGGGGCTTTTTTTTAATTTTTTGAAATTAAAGTTTTAAAAACAAAACTAGGCCATATTTGATAAATGGGGCTCACTTTTCACCTCCGGAATTTTTAGAAATTTGTGTTCCAAAAACCAATTATTAGACTATCTTCAATGAGGACATTCAGACTTTCTCCCGGAATTTTCCAAGACTAGAAGCTTTAAAACTATAATTCCTTTCTAACTTTAACGCCGAAAAAAGAGAGGAATTAGATTCGGATACCCCCTTCCTCCCATTTTCTTAGCTACTTTTTTTTTAAATATTTTTATTCAAAATTAAAATGGAGAAAATAGGAAAAGATTTTTCAGTTAACTATTTTGGTTTTCTGTACTGAAATTTTTAATTTCCTTCCAGTGCCTTCATTGGTTAGAAGTACAGAAGTTTGTGGCTTGAGTGTTCGTTTTTTTTTTTTTTTTTTTTTTTTTGATTAATTTGTTTATTTTGCAAAGATATTCTTCGGTCACTTTTTTCTGGGGTTTTTTTCCTCTCTCTCTTTTGTACTTTTATGTTAATACCATTTTATATTCTTTATAATCTGTTTTAACTTTATATCTGTTTTCTTGTTTCTCGAGCAAGTTTCTCAGAAAATCAGTGGCGGGCTAATCATGTCGCAATTGCCCCTTCTCCCCTTCCCCGGCCATTGGGGGCTTTTGTGAAATAGAATCAAAAAATGTGCATGAAAAATGTTTTATAGAATTCTGTTTTTGACAGAAATCTGCTTTAAAAATTTCATTATGACGAATTTTCAAACCTATAATTCGCCACCGCGAAACATCATGATTTTCCATAACAAATCCTCGAAATTAAAATTATTTTGGTTTTGATGATGAGACGCTCTGTGATTTGGAGTTCTATGCTTTGCTGAGGCTCCATTGCCATGCCTCATGCGTCTGTACATGTACAATGAATGATTTAATTGAAAACAATGCTTTGGTTTCTTGGAAATTGTAGGTGAGGGGGACCACGGAGCGGTATTTTATAAGTGAGAATTTACCCACTTTCCCCTAGACTTTAAGAAAGACAAGGTATATGTTATACGTGTGCGTATTTGTTATTTCCATTGGATTCAAAGCGTAGTATATATTGAGTTATTAATGACTTGAATCTTTTCTGACACCGTGGAAAAATGTAAAATGTAATTGATGCTTAAGACCTTCAAGTCCAGTTTTTTTCACAGGGGGAGCTTAAGCCCCCAAAACCCCCTCCTGGGTGCGCGCCTGAGTATGGTTCAAGAAATTACAATTTAAAAAAAGAAAGAAAATTTCCGTGAAACATAGAATTGTAGGTATAATTCCAAGTAGCACACTTCGTTTTTTAAAGGTTGCAAAATGGTTATTAACGTTGTGACAACGGATTAAAAACGTTTATAAAACGTTTTTTGTGCTACCTGGGATGTAAGTTATGCAGTCTATAATTCATTTGATTGACAATCTCCTCTTCTTTGTGGATCCGGTGATTCGAAGAAGTGCCTGCTTTGTTAATTTTGAGAACTTGTTATTGGATATGGCAGTGGACGATAGCCAAACTGTAAAAGAGTTGGATTACAGAAAGGCATACAAGATCAGAAAACACTTTGTTAACTAAATAAGAACTTTTATGACCAATATAAGTTTTGAAGGTTCAAACTATGAGATTTTTTTAACTGACATCATTAATAGGAGGAAAGTAAACGTTCGTTGACCAGTCAATTTATTCTTACAGTTCCAAACTTTTATAGAATGTGTAATTTTTACTATGATTACAACTCCATGTTTCACGGAAATTTTCTTTCTTCTTTTAAATTTCTAATTTCTTGAACTATACAGAAGCATATTTTTTAATGATATAGCTGACGAGTATCTTTATCTCATTCGAAATTCCACTTGAAAATCAACAGCTTCATAACTCTGTTAGCTCGAATTAATGAAAACTAATGACTGAAAGATCTCCGATTTTTGGTAGTGAGATCAGGGTCACGTTTTTCTTTCTGTATTACATTGACAATGTCCATCAAGTAGTTTTAC
Source organism: Uloborus plumipes (assembly GCA_038373865.1). Classification (NCBI taxonomy): domain Eukaryota; kingdom Metazoa; phylum Arthropoda; class Arachnida; order Araneae; family Uloboridae; genus Uloborus; species Uloborus plumipes. The sequence continues at coordinate 102,506 of JAXGGA010002094.1, read as the reverse complement.
TCGTTTTTAAAATCCGTTTTTAAAGCTTCAATATCTTCCACCCAGTTATTGCAACGTTAATAAGTTAACTTTTCAAAAACAAGTTGTACTTTATCAATGATTCATTAAGTACAGCTCTTCTACACGACTGTTTTAAGGGATCAAAACTGGTTAGTGAGACGATAGATTGCAATTGAAGGAAGAAACAAGATATGAATTTAAATGAAAAACTTTATGTTCGTAATCAACAATGCCAAAACTGAGTCATGACTCTAACTTCAAACATTGATTCAAAAGAAGAGACCTGTTTAATATCAGACAGTCATTGCATCCATATAAATGTATTGAAAATGCAAATAACGAGGCTGGGTGGATGGGAAAGGCAGAATGACACCCGAAATACAACTACCTCCTTGTGGTGCCATCTGGGCCATTAATGTAACGAAATATAATTGCATTTACAACTAAAAGCTGCATGTTGCCCATTCATTGCAAAAAAATAGTATCTGGATTGCAAAAGAATTATTGCTATGTGTAAAAAATTGTAAAAAAAGTCAATTTTTGGTTAATTTCACGGAACTTTACGGTTTATATACAAACCAGTGCTCGGAAGTAGCGCGCTACAAGTAACAAAACTACTGTAGTTGCTACATTTTTTAGTAGTTTGTAGTGTAGTGCACTACTTTTCAAAAAAAAAAGTAGTGAGTAGCGCGATACAAAAAAATAGTAGTTTGTAGCGATTTCTGAAAACTACTTTTAAATTAAAAAAAAATAAATAAATAAATGAAAAAAAATTAAAAAAAAGAACGAAGGAAAAAAAAACAAGGCTTAACCCATTAATGCCTGACATTTTTTCCCCAGATATTTTGTATACTGGTTACAAACTGTGTTTAATGGACAGGAAAAATAACAAAAAAAAAAAAAAAACAAAATATTATGTAAAAAATATTTTTTTTATTAAGGAAAGAAAAATTATCCCTTAACCTGTTAACTGGGGATGACGAAATATTTCGTCATACATAAAAGCCTACAGCAATGGGCATGACGAAAATTTTCGTCATGGAAATTAATCGTTTTTATTAAATCGTTTAAATTAATCGTAAATTGTTTTTTTTTTTTTTACTTACTACACTACATTTTCGTACTACATGTTATACTTGCTCTTGCTGAAAATCATTTATTTCTTGTTTATAAATTTATCCATCGTAGTTTCTTGTTCGAGCATCCTCAAGTATTTTTTTTTTTAACATCTGACTGATTATAAATGAAATGAGATATTTATGTTTTCGTATTCCAATTGAAAAGTTCAGGAATTTAATAAACAGTTTTCTTTTAATATTCCAATCAGTTTTACGCCTTGTACGAAATATTTGTTTTGTTTTTACTCGGTTCACTTTCATACTGCATGTTATTGTAGAAAATTACATTTTTTTACTGTTAAGAGCCATTATTTTGAAATTCAGACAAGGTGTGGCAGTGACCATTTTTGATTTTCCTCATTTTTTTATATGTAAAAGTAGGTCATGAGAAATGAACATTCTGAAGTTTGCATCCCCCCAAAAAATTTTGTTCGCTCGGTAAAAATTCCCAAAGTTTGATGTTATGCAGCGCTTTTTTGGTAAAACGGCTGAAAGACGCATTTCAGTGCGTTGTAGTTTTTTACAGAAACGCCACCCCATGGTTATGTTTACATTTATTGATTGTACAATGTGTAGTTATGAGGACCCCATAGTTATTTGTGTTGGTGTGTGTTTCTTTCTTCAGTTAAGGGGCCGCAAAGTATGGTTTTTAGACCATTTTCGCTCGACTTTGAACTGCGTTATTTCCCCCCTAAAAGCAACTCCCCGAAACTTTTTTAACATATGCTGAAAATTTATACTATGAAGAGAATATGTGGTACGAAAATTGTTTAATATCTCATTGCTCTAAAGAGAAAAAGACTTGGACATTTTTCAAATTTTCAAAATTTGCGGTTTTTTGATCGCATTTAACTCAAAACAGCAACTCTAGGGAAAAAAAAGCTTATATGGATTATAGAACCTACAGATGTGTAGAATAACATAAAAAAGAAAGTTGCGTGGGGTCTCGTCTCGTTTTCAAGAAAATAATTTTTTGTAGCTCATTTTCATGCTTTTTTCTCATAGTAAAATGTGTCCATCAAGCAGGTCAAATCTGCTGAAACTCTAAATATATAGTAAAGATATATTTAAATTTGTATAAAGAAAGAGAAAAAGACTAAAAACACTTAATTTTGTCAAATTTTTTTATAATTTTTAGTTTTTTAATTGCAATTAACTCAAATAACGTGAAATCCTGAGACTATTATTGAATGCACATATTACTAGCTTTGAAATATTGGAAAAAGTAAATTCGGTGAGGTATCTTCAGATGCATTCTAGTGGGAGGTCACAGTGGCCTTCCGAAAAATTTCATGATCGAAAATTTTGCTGATGATTCGGCAAAGTTGGAAACAATACTGCAACATTGAACTTTTCTATTTATTTATTGTTTACATGTTATGATTATTTTTTTATATTACATGATACCTACGTATGTGTAAAACGACGTACGAAATAAAGCGGCCAGGGGTCTCTCCTAGCTTTACAGAAAAAAAATGTATCATATTTTAATGTGTTCTCCCGTAGTAAAATGTGTCCAGTATGTAGGTCAGATCTGCTAAAATTTAAAATATATGATAATAATTTATATATGTGTGCATAGTAATTTTTGAGTGTATAGTAATAGTGAAAAAGAATCACAGCACTTCATTGTGTCTAAATTTTTAGAACTTTTAGCTTCTTATTGCAATTATATTAAAAAACGATAAATCGTTACTGAGGGAATTATTGAATTTACATATTACTAGCTGGTAATGACTGGAAATATTCGAGAAAGTAAATACTGTGAGGTATTTTTAGAGGCTCCCCAATGGGAAGTTAAAGGAGGTCACTGTGACATCCAGAAAAATTTCATATTCAGAAAATTTTTATGAATATTCAACAACTTTAGAAACAATACTGCAAAACAGAAATTTTCTATTAAATTATTTATTTTTTACATGTGGACTTGATCGTATTTTATCATTCGGAAAAATTGGGAAATTCCTTTAGCAAATTAAGAACATCTTCTTGAGAAGTATAAGATACTTATGGGCACTGGAACTTAAATTTTTACAGAATACGATCAAGCACACGGGACAAAAATGTATCATTAAAAAATCTCAATGTTGCAATAGTTTCCAAATTTGCTGAATCGTCAGCAAAATTTTTCGATCATGAAATTTTTCGGGAAGTCACTGTGACCTCCCACTAGAATACATCTGAAGAGACCTCACCGAATTTACTTTTTCCAATATTTCAAAGCTAGTAATATGTGCATTAAATAATAGTCTCAGGATTTCACGTTTTTTGAGTTAATTGCAATTAAAAAACTAAAAATTAAAAAAAAAATAGCGTACTGAAATGCGTCTTTCAGCCGTTTTACTAAAAAAGCGCTGCATAACATCAAACTTTGGGAATTTTTACCGAGCGAACAAAATTTTTTGGGGGGCTGCAAACTTCAGAATGTTCATTTCTCATGACCTACTTTGACATATAAAAAAATGAGGAAAATCAAAAAAGGTCACTGCCAAAATTTTCCTTTTTTGTTCGATTTTCAAGATAATGGCTCTTAATACAACTGCTTATCATAGATTCTATGTGAAGGTATACTTTGAAAAGTAATTAAAAAAAATATTTTTTTCGCCGATTAATCAGCAAGATTCTACCGATTATTAATAATCGGCAGATGCATCGGTGCATCCCTAGTTTCAAGTCTCAATATATATCAACCAAAATAAAGAAAAATGCTCTATAAAAATTTCATTTCCTCATTTCCGTACAATGCTAACTACAAACCCAAAATCTTGAGAAGAAAATGTTTCAATGTCATTAAATTCAAATGTATGACATTGAAAAAAAAAAAAATTTGAAGATGACAAAATCTGACAAATTATTTTATCACTTTATTTTTAAAGTATTTTCCATACATATCAAGAAATTTATAAGTAAAATTTTAATAAAAGAATACAAAGATGATGCTGATGCATATATATAGTAAATGAATGCTTTAGCATTTAAAGCTTTAGCTTTTTGCACAATCACCGAGATGAACTACTGCTTGAACGGTGGCGTCTTTTATAACTCGTCCTGGAACGAGATGGTGATCTCCTTCTGTAGCGAGGAATCGACCTGCAAAAATAAAGGATGTGCTACATATGAAGAGAAATTAAAATATGTGAAATTGTGTGGGTTAACACTTTGATTACTCAGCCAAAATTGTAAATCTTCAACACAGAGCAATTGTTGAGACACAGACTAACATCTCTGATCTGATAGATTTCTATCATCTTTAATAGCCAGTGTCCTAATGGAAACATCATTGGCAATCACTCATGATAGCTATGATAGTGTTAATAAAACAAAGTATGTTTTCATAAACAAAATTAAACATCCAATGAATTCAAGTACAAAAAAAAAAAAAAAAAAAAAAAAAAAAAAAAAACCCTAAACAACTAATATTAATTGCATACTACATGATTCCAAAAATACAAATTACAGCAGCACAATTTGAGACAATTACTGGTCCTAAGAAATAAAGCAATATAGTACAGACAAATCAGCAGGTTTCTTAACATATAAAATAATTGAAATTATTATAAGTAGAGAAGTTTCAAAAACTAATGAATATTTTTAGTTTTTAACCCTTTGGATCCGGCCTATTCATATCAAAGTTTTCATTTCGAAACGGGCGGTACAACTGTTGAACGGCACGTCCCTTTTCCTCTGAAAATGGAAGGTGCAACGGCAAGCGCTTAGGTTTTATGACTTCGCGGTTTGAATAAAGCTGTAATCCCCCAGTAAGATGGTATGAAATCTTGGAAAAAACCACTGTTCCAAACGGCAGAAATGAAGATTTCAACCTCGTCCTCAAAGAAAAAAAGACTTGCTGTACAGTATGTGTACCACCCGGTTCTTAAAGGTTAAATCAGAAATATCAAGAGTTGTGAGGCTAAAAATCTAATTGAGTATAGAAAAAGAAGTTACCTTCTACCATGTCCCCTACTATCTCTATAGCGTCCTGGGGGAGAACGCCGCCACGGAGGTCTCCTGAATCTGTTAGGGGATGGTCTTGGGGGGCGACGCCTTTGTGGAGCTGGACGAAATTGGACAGCATTAGCCGAAACCACTTGGCCATCTATTTGAGCTAATTTCAACAAACAAAACACTAAGCATTACAACTTTTTTTTTCTTCTTTAAATATATGGGTGAAAAAGGATTGTGTCAAATATAGTTGAATTTGGAAAAATACGATGTTTTCTTTTTAATGTTTACATTTAATTTAGAAAAAGTTCAATTGCTGGCCCCTCACAACATGCAGAACTATCCTGAAAGCAAAATGAAAATTAAGATGTTGCATGCTTTTTGATTTTTACTTAAAAAGTAAACTTTTTGTTATCCTTAACTTTTATTTAACTGTCCAAACAAGTACCACATATTTCTCTACTTATTTAAAAAAAAATACATGTGTAGTTGTTTGCAATCAATATTACTATATAAAGTTAAAACCAATCAAATAAATATATAGAATTTTTAACTTAGAACGTATCTTAGCTAATCCAACACAAACACATAAATATTACTTTCGTATTTGCGCGATCTAAGACTCAAATAAAGAAATTTGACAAATGTAGGAACAAAGGAAAATTTTAGGAATTCAAAATCAAAACAAGACACACATAAATGCATACAGCAGGCATGCATTGAAAAAAAAAAAAAAAGAGAGAAAGTTGAGATCTTAAATGTAGGAAATAAAGAAATTTTCTTAAAATGTAAAAGTTAAAGTTTTTTTTTTTTTTTTTGCTCCAACATGAATATAATAGTTAAAATTAAAATTATTTATATACAAGAAACAAAACCTAAGAAACAAAACTAGCTAAAGATCTATTATAAGGAGCACTTTTGCTACACGAAATTCAATATTTCAGCTGGAGTGAAGTCAATCGGGAAAGGGAGTAGTTAGGAATCATGAATTTTTTTCAAAAAAAAGTTTCTTTTTTTCTTTAAGAAGCAAACATCACTTTCCAGACAAATCTGAAATAATTTTCAAATGTAACTAATTCTGATTCAATTTAAATAAATTAAAAGAAAAACCCATTAATGGTTTTCATATTTTAAAATATTATAGAGAAGTATAATTTCTTTTTAAATGCAAAAACTCAGAAGAAATTAAATATTTAATGCAAGATAATGAAAAGAGATGAATTGAAATACAGGGCTCTAATGAAGCCATTGTAACAAAACAAGTAAGGGTTTTAGACCAGAACAAAAGAATGAAATGAAGCTAAATGAAAAAAAAAAAAAAAATGGCTCTCTTTAAATAGTTCTAGAGTTAAACCATACAAAAAGAGAGAGAGAGTTTTAAACATCTACCAGGCCATGAATTTATTTTAAACTCACATTTTATAAAGAAGAGTTGCAAGTATAAAATAAAAATTTTTGTAAAATGTTTTAATCTGATCAGAAAAGTAAGCCCATTTTGTTGAGGTTGATAGAGGTAACTATTAATAGTCTAGGATTTTAAAACATGAGAATTAACAAAAAGTCAATTGAAGCTGAATTTTTATTATTTATTTTTTAAAAATAAAATATGAAAAAATGCCATTCTTTGTACATCTACTTTTCATGAAAGATATGTCGTGTTGATTTCATTTGCTACTTAAAGAAAAAGCTTACTTTTAATTTCATTTAAAATATAAATTATGAATGCTAGTAGAGTGCAAGTTAAGTAACGAAGAATGCATGTTCATGACTAACAAATTCAACTTAACTTTAAAATGTTTAAATTAAGAATGTTAACCTTTTAGATCCGGGCTGTTTTTTAGAAAATTTTCTTTCGACCCAGGTAGTACGGTAGTTGAACCACAGATTTCTTTTCCATTGAAAAGAGAAGGTATAAACTGTCGTACCAGACGTATGAAACCTTGAAAAAATCCCCGGCTCCAAAGGGTTTGAGTGAAAATCTCAACCCCGTTCTCTAAAAAAAAAAAAAAAAGACTTATGGTACAGCATGTGTACCACTCGGCTCCTAAAGGTTAATATCTCTCTTATAATTTTAATATATACCGTAAAATGGGGTGTTTTATAGGAACAGCGGGGTCAACCGGTACAAAACTTCTTGACCCTGCAAAGAAATTCTTCATAAATATACTATACTATTGGGTACTTTTCGCCATTAATTTTTTTTTTAGAAAGGTAAGATCCTAGGAAGTAGGGAAAAAATTACTTTTGTCAATCTGGCAACGCTACTGGCTCATAAGGAGTGCTGTACGTGGAATGCTAGAAAACATCACGTTTTCATAGACTGCAAAACTTCATATGTAAGTGCAACCATTCTTATATTTTAAACCTAAGAGTGGTATGTTTCAATTATGCTTGTATCTGAACAACAGAATATCACATTAGAATTTATATTTTTTAAAAATTGTGTCATAAAAATGAAGAATTTTGAAAAATGCCATAAGAAAAAAAAATGCTGGGTGTATCGGAACACTTGGTTCTGTTGTTCCAATTCAAACTTATTTAAAGGAAATTGTTTGAAAAATCAAGGTTCTAACCCCAATTCTTCTAGTCAAGACAAGAACAAGGATTTATAAATGTTTATCTCTCCTCGTGAGCAACTAGATCTTAGAATGACAGAAAGTTACAGATTTAAAAAGATTTTTGCTCCAGGAGACTTTTTTTTACTTAAAATACAAGGTGGAAAGTCATACAGACTTTATGTAACAAAAGTCCAGCACACAGACAGTGCTGAATAAGTGGGAAAATCTTACAGGACAATCCCCAAATCCCAGAGATTTCAAGAAACTAAAGAAAAGGCAGCGTTCCTCCCAGAAGATGTTAGGAAGAAATTTAAACCAAGCTACAACTGGTAGTTTTAAGGACAAGAACATATTTGTGAACGACATGAGTGACTTCAATTTATGTTAGATCTTTGTATATCAATTCAAAGGAATTCCTAAAATTAATTTTAATTTTTCGTAAGTTAAAAATTTTTTTGAATTTTGACAGAGCATAAATGTTTACTGGTATAGAAAATAAACTTTTCTTTGACAATAACTATCTGTTCTTATTCTCCCCCATCAATATTACTCATCTTTAGGAGGCCTATTGCAGGTAAAATTGAAAAAAATAAAAAATTTAACATGTGTTCAGATTAACCCCTATCAGCGGGGTGATTTGGAACACCCCTAAATTCCTACATATATATAAATAATAACTGTTCGAAATTTTTTGTCTTTGCTTGGAATATCAAAAGCAAAGCAGGACCGAAGTTTTTACCCAAAAAATCAAATTAAAAAAAATCTTTTAACTACATTTTTTACAATCAAACCTTAAAAGTATACCGATTCACCCCATTTTACGGTAATGTAAATAGCAGTTGCTTTCTAGTTAACCTTTTGGATCCCGGCTGTTTATATAGAAATTTTTCTTTCGATCTATGTAGTACGACAGTTGATCCACAGATTTCTTTTCCATTTAAAAGAGAAGGTATAAACTGTCGTACCAGACGTATGAAACCTTGAAAAAATCCATGGCTTCAAAGGGTTTGAGTGAAAATTTCAACCCTGTCCTCTAAAGAAAAAAGATTTATGGTACAACATGTGTATCGCCCAGTTCCTAAAGGTTAAATTATTCTGTGATTCAATATTCGATCATATCAGTTGGTTTTATTATAAATATTAACTTAAGTATAAAACTGCTTTTCATATTCGATATAATGCATTACATTACTTATTTATAATAAAAATTATAAATGTCTGCTTTTCTTGTATTGAAAGTACAAAACAAAAATAAATACTTTAATTAGCAAAATTAGTTTAACAGCGAGACAGTAAGCTAAAAATGTTGTGCAACATTAAGAATATTAAAACATATTGGATATAGTATCATATTGTATGCATTAATTATGCATTCAATGCTAAAACTTCAGTATTTGCAGCAGCCAAAGCTTTTGCCATTAGTTGGTTGAAGCTTCAGTATTTTTGAGATTTTGCCAATCTGCGCTTTATGTCATCTCTACATCAAAGCATTTATTATTAGATTGCAAAGCCAAGTTGAAAAAAAAACATTACTTTAATTAGTTTACAAAACTATCCAGCCAGATTTTTTAATAGCAGATTCCTCATTCAGCATTTAGTGGTCCCACGGATCAGATTATTTTTTATGATGAGTGAGTTTTACTGGTCTGGGACCAGAAGTAATTTTGAACTCTGATTACAATGAGACAAAATGTATTATCTGTGGATCACTGTATAAAAGCATTAAAACTGAGGTGCCCAACCTATGGTTTTCAAAGCATATACGCAGGGTGTCAATGATTTAAATCAATTGATTTAAATCAGTGATTAAAATCGCGATTTAAATCAATTGATTTTTTAAAAAAAATCATTGATTTAAATCACTTTTTATTTTAATCCTTAAAAAATTCTCTTGGACAATCCCAATTTCATTATTTTTACCATTTTCTTTTAGAGCTTTGATTTTCATGTAATAAATGGAAAAGTAATCCTACTCATCTCCCCCTCCACAGATGCTGGAAGGTTGCATTCCAAATAATATGTATGCACAAATAGTGCTATTTGTTGTCTAATATGTGAAATAAAGAAAATATGTGCAGGTACAGGGCAGGTGTTGCAAAGAGTGAATTGAGGGGGAGGGACATAATAGAATGTGTGTGTGATATACTTTTCAGTGAAAAGAAAAAACAAAAACCAAACAGAAGATGAATTTTCTATGCCTTGCATTAGCCAGGGGTCTGTCCAGGATTTTTCACAGGGTCCGTTTTTTGTGAAAAACTGAATAATTTTGTGAAAAATCAAATAATTTTGTGAAAATCAAACAATTTTGAAAAAAAAAAAAAATCCCAAATTTTTTTTTTTTTTTTTTTTTGAATTTAATAAAAAATAAAAATAAATTTCATTTATTTTCCTCTTAAAAAAGCATATTAAACATCAAAAATGCGAAAAGTCCGATTCCTGTAGCGGATGCAAAGAGATTGCAGTTTTCAAGACATCAAAAGCATAAAAACGGAACATAAAATATTTTTTTTGGTGAATTTTTTTTACAATTGCATTTTAAAGGTCTATGGTAAACATATTATTAATGTATTTTTCTACAATTAATGCAAAAATAAAATGGAACGATCGTTTAACATTTAGACTCATAAAAGAACAGTTAATTTTGCTTTAAAAAATTTAAAATAATGATCTGAGCAAAAAATAAAGCGAATTTTCATTTATTTGCCTCCTAATAAAGAGTAAATAGCTTGAAAAGTAAGTAAAATTCGATTTTCATATCGCATGCAGACATCGCTTTTTTCAAAATGAAAGCATCAGAAATATAAAAACGATTTTTAATAATTTATTAAAGTCAAAAATTTTAGAGCTGCATTTCATCAGGTTTATATGATGAATGTCATTAATAATCACCGGCATATTCGCCAAAAATTCGGAGGAAAAAATACGGTAGGGAAACATAGCAAAAGAAACAATACCAGACTTCTAATATTAACAGACGCAAAAATACATTAATTCCTGAATATAACTAAAACACCACCCTTGTAAGCATTAATAAATAAATAAATAAATGAAATAAAAAGATAATTTTCTGCCAAAATAAGGTCAAAACATCGCACCAAAGAGGTCAGATGGAGATCATTTTAATTTTAAATAGCTGATCGCTCTACCTAGAAGTAATCCCAATTTTTCTCCAACCCTAGCTATCTGTTTGCAGTTCTAAGTTCATTCCGCTAATAATTGTTATTATTTCCTTTACTGTCTGTTTGCGTATTGTGCGCCTGGGAGCCACGAACGCAACCATCTGAAATAGGGGTGATAGGTTTAGGATGCGCACACCCCATTCCTTCAGCTTTTGTTCGCTTTCTACTTGATCGTTGCTTTTCCCCCCTATTTCGAGAAAGTCGGAAGAGACTTAGCGCGTGCGCAGATGAAGCGTCGTGCGTGAGGTCGCACGAAAAAATTTTAGACAGTATGTTTAAGTCCATAGCAGGGAGAAAAATCCTTACTCTGTACTTCAAGAGAAATCTATAACAGCAACATCGCAGCAAGCCACTTTGATTTGCATATGATAAAACAAACAAGCAGAACCATTAAAGCAAAACAACTCCTTTTTTTAGTTGTTAATTTCTTTAAAGAAACCACCAAAAAGTGCTACATTTTACACTTCAGATTTTTTGCTTGCCCGAGCATCGCAGGGCCAGGCAGGAAGTGCGGACTTTTTTTTTTCTGCAAAGTTGGCGGATAAGCTATTCCCTTCAACTTCAGAAAAGGCCCAAAAGTTATGGACTTTTACACAGAAATATGCTATGCATTATTTTGAGTTCAGATTTGCTTTTTGAAGGCATAATGTGTGAAATGTACGTTTGTTTGATCAGCATTTTGTGAAGGGTCCGTTTTGCTTGATCGTATTTTTGTGAAGGGTCCGTTTTGCTTGATCGTATTTTTGTGAAGGGTCCGTTTTGCTCGATAGTATTTTTGTGAAAGGTCCGTTTTGCTTGATTGTATTTTTGTGAAGGGTCCGTTAACGGACCCGAATTTCCTCTGGCCAGACCCCTGTTAGCAACGGGGGGGGGGGGGGAGGCAGTCTTTATTAGCGGCTGAAATGGAACATAATCCAGTTTTACAAAACATAAGCAAAATAAAGAGGGGGGGGGGGGCTGAATGAAGTGAGGATTGGGTTGAGCTTCCTGCCCCATTTGATTTTTATCCTAGCTAGTATACAGGATTATTTTCAGATTGGCTCCTAACACTTTTTTCTGGGTCTCTTACTGGTGAAACTTTACTTCAACGGTGTTTTTGTATGTTTAAAAACTTAGTTAAGTTCTTCATAAATAAAAATTAATTAATAACTGAAGTTTCTAATTTTTTTTAAAAAAATAAAAAAAATCCGATTTAAATCAAAAAAATCTGATTTAAATCAAAAAAATCCGATTTTTTTGATTTTTTTTAAAAAAATCATTGATTTTTTTACACCCTGCATATACGTGTAGCCCATTGGTGGACTTAGGCTGTTCATTCTGGGGGTGCAGAATATCGGGGCCCTGGGGGGGGAGGAGAACTGGCCGGGGCCTAGGGGTTTGACCTTCAGGGGGGGGGGGGGCAAATTCCACAGGTCAAACAAGGCTCCGGGGCTTTCTTTCAGAAAATGTTCTTTTTTTTTTTTGGAGTTTAATCATCATTATGGTTGTTTCGAAGTAAAAGAAACAACCATACTAACAATGTACCAATGAATACCCAACTGCAGTGAATACTATTTTTCTATAATACGGCCACTCAACAATATATAATTATTTGATTTGTGTAATGATTTATTTGCTATTATTATTTCCTTTTTTTTAATTGGATAAAAATACCGTTATTTTTAATATGATGTTGATATTATTGTAGCAACATTTGCTCGAAAAAAGGTACGAAAATAGGAATTTATTAACATGACTCTTGTCTAAAATGAATTTAAGGAACATAAACTATTACAAAGCTCAAAATACAAATATAATTCTTTAAACGATACTAGTAAAATAAGAGAGTGAAGTTATTGCAATAAAAATAAATACATCAAAAATAACTTTAAAGAACTTCAAAAGTAGTTCAATAGTGATAGTAACAAGCTGAGACTCACTTTCATCGAATCCAGAAGTAATTGGTGAAAAGCTGGTGGAAATTTTTTTATAATATTTCCCTCCAAAACTTTTTTCAAAATTGAAATCTTTTATGCTACCTTTGATGACGGTGGAGGATCAAGACTCCTCTGGGAAACTTACTGAAACTTAAATTCTAAACACGCAATTTCAGGCTATCTTTAGTGACGTTAAAGGAATTGAGAAGACTCGGGGCATCTCTCCTGAAATATTTTGACACTGAAGCACAACTCAGGAAATATTTCTTCATGACAGAGTAAAAGAAAAGATGATTTTTTTTTTTTTTTTTGAACTAAAGTCTCATTTAAGTTATCTTTGGGAAGTATAAAAGTTCAAAGACCCTCCCCTGAAAGATTTTCGATATATAGATGCGCAATTTTGTGTTCTCTTTGGAGACGTTAAGACACAAAAAGTGGTTAGGGATCTCCTTCCAAAAATTTTCAAAATTGAAACCTTAAGCCATCTTTACTTTAGACGATCTTTGGTAGTAACGTTAGCAAGGACTCTCTCCCGAAATGTTTCGAAATGAATATGTTTTAAAAACATTTTTATTTAGGTTATCTTTAATACCGTCAAGAGAAGAGGCAGGATTCAGGTGCTGTGCCCCGAAATTTTGTGGCATTGAAGCTTCAAGAATGCAATTTTAAGCTCTATTTTTTGAAACTGATGGTTCAAAATTTTACTTTTAGCAGAGGTGCCCATTACCCCCAAGAGCAAAAACTTATCATCCAAGAATTCCACGAAGATCCTTCTAAAAACGAGAGCCACACATGAAAGAAGAAGAAAACAAAAACTTTTAAAAACGCCCCTTAAAAATAATTCAATAGTGCCGTTTACGCCATGATTCTTGATAGGAATAGGAACAACTGCTTTTAGACTTTGTCTGACAACATTTAGGATAATAAAAGGATTTAGGGACTCTTCTGGAAATTTTTGGGCCTAGAGACTAATTCGGAAGCTCTCTTTTTTCTAAAAAGACATTTTAGAGCTAAAGACTATAGAAAAGTAAGGGGGATATCAACTACCGTTAACTGTTTGAATTTTAAATCTCTAAAATGCCATTTGAGGCAATGTTTGACCAAGGTATTGAAGAAGAAGCGGGAAAAGAACTCTCTTCCGAAAATTTTTGGATATTGAAGTCTTGAAACTGCAATTAAATTACACGTTGTAAAAGCGAAATTTTAAGATCTCTTTGGACTCTTTAAGGGGGGTCATGAGCCTTCTTTGAATTCGTGCTTGCTGGATATACAGGCCTCGACTTCCTACCCTAAACCCGCCACTGAGAAGGCACTCTATTCTTTAATTTCACCCCTGGTAAAGAGATTGAAAATTACGTGCCCCTTCTAGCTCGGCCGGCTTGGACTTCTACCTCTTTTCGATTTTTTTTTTTTTTTTTTGTTCAGCTGAAAGCTTGGAAATTATTTGTGAAAGAACTAAAACCAAAAATGATTGCACTTTATTTTAAATCTCTTGCTGGGAGGAATACTTACACTTTATTTTAAATTTCTTGCCGGGGAGGAATGATTACACTTTATTTTAAATTTATTGAGTGTAGCATTATTTTAAAGACTTTTTTCCTGACTGACTAGAAAAAAAAGGGGAATGAGAAGAAAGAGAGAAATGTAATTTGCAGACTAATAATCTACATGTGTTAAATATTTTTCATTTAAAGATTTCTATTCAAAATGATTAGGGTTTTTACTATGCGTTTTCTGATTGAAATATCTTCATTTTCCCAAGACACGTTCTTTTTTCTCTTGAGTAAAGCGCAAGGGCTCCCTGACCCTCTTGGGTTGCACCACTGCCTGGTGCCATCTAACGAATTATTATTAACATTAATTATTTATTTATTTATGTATTTCAAGCTAAAAGAAGGGAAAAAAATTTAGAGTAAACTTAAACCGAATAATAATAACTACCTATATTTAAAAAAAAAAAATCGAATTTTTTTCGGGGGGGGGGGGGTATAGGAGGGAAAGACCCGCTGGGGACCTCCCTTACATACGAGCCAATATTTAGAAAAATGCCAATTTAAAGATGGAGTTTTCTGATAAAAAAATTTTTTTGCAGAAAAATTGGGTCTAAATGCATTGGGTCTAAATGCAAGAAAATAAAAGGGGGGAGGTCAAGGAAGTTATTTACCCCCTCCTTAGATTACTCACTTTTAAGCCGTTACAGATCTGATGAGTGTTACAGATCTGATGTTAATATGAGCTACATATTTGAGTTTATGCTTTCAGTTTTCATTAACATCTCTAAAAATGATATAATTTCCTTGCATTTTTAACATAGAATTAAGATAATTATATTAAAATATATATATTAGCTAAAAAATCAAATTTCATTATAAAAAAGCATTTCTTGGAAATAAAAATGAGCGATAATGTTTTTAGACAAAATAAATTATAAGATTACCAAATCCAAGCTCATAAAACATTTGTTTTGTTTTGAAACAGCACACAACTTCAACTTTTTCAATACACAACTCTGCTGCTTGCTTTTCTTTAGTTAGTTGCAGGAAATTTAGTTTCTTGATCAGAAATTCAATTTAGCATGCTAGTTATTATCTAGTTATTACGCGAAGTTATGAGAAATTGAAGCACCAAAAAATAAAAAAATAAAATAATAATAATTAATTAACTTAATTTCTGCAGTGTCAATTTTTCTTATTTTACTAACTTCTAGTGTCAGGTCATACAAACCACAAATGAAGCAATTGTACTAAAACTCATTGCTTTTCATTTTTGAAGAACAAAAATATTCAATATATGGCTAAAACCTATGATTTTTGCTTTTTAATAATTCTGAAAAGTGAGATTTAGTTCGGTAACATATTCCATGTTTTTCAATGTTACCGCTCTGACTGTTACCGATCTGACAAACCGACAAAGTTTTGTTTTTATTTCCGAGTCGATCAAGCTGAACCAAAATCAAACACGTGTTTTTTTCACTTGCAATAAAGGACTATACTTATATATAAAATAACTTTTAAAAATATAAAAACTGCGCATTTTAGCGCGTGTTACCGATCTGATGACTTAAATGACACACATTTTATAAAATCACTTTAAAAAATCTTACCCGCAATTTTAGATGCAGAAATGAAAATTTTTAATTACGATGCGATAAAACATCACACCAGGTACTCAGTATCACGTGGTATCTGTGCAGGAAATGATTTTGAGAGCCTAAATATAGATCGGAAGTCACTGTTACCACTCTGACGCGGAACTGAGGGACACGCTTATTTCGCATTCCCTAGAAAATCAGAAATTGATTAAAACAAAAATAAAGTAAAATATTGACAAAGGGGTAAAAATGGAATCGTTTTTTGTGCGTTTTTTTGGGAAGTTAGAAAGTGCGCATGACCTGTTTACATGCTAAGCTTTGCTACATGGGACATGTTACCGATCTGATTTTTGATGTATAAAAACAATATTATCTGAAGAAAAAAAAAATTTTTTTCTGTTTTTATTAGATGAAATGAAAGCAAAACTTATCTTCTTTCTGGGGAAAATTATTTTTTTAACCAGTTATTGAAATACTAGTGAAAATTCACTTGGGACTCAAATTGGCACTTTTCTAAATATTAGCTCATACACATTTGAAAACAATGTTAATAGAGGGTGAGCTTTTTTTCTTAAGGATTTTTTTTTTTTTGAGCAAACACGAACCGAACACCTACTTTTGAAAAAATCTTTCTTGATTTCGGGGGGGGGGGGGTATCGCCCTCTTATATACGCCCTTGGTTAGAGCTGTGGGAATAAACTAGGGGTCCTCAGAAAAGTACAAGCACGTGTTTAAAGACGTCAGTTGAATGCTTTCGGCTGTTTCCCTCAAGGCGCGTGCTAAAGAGGAGTTGATTACAGTTTAACGGCTTTCGGAAGGAACACTTGTCGTGGGAAAGAGTATAGAATTCAGTGGAAAATAGACCTCAGAAACGTGTTTTTGAAGAAGATTTTTGCTCTACAATAATCAAGTTAACTGAGGATTTTTTCCCTAGAACCCCTCGGATAATCGAGAGTATACTGTATTAATTTTTGAAATAATCGTTCAGCAAGAATTTTCTATCCAGTTACGCATTTTTATTTATTTTAGTAAGGGAAAAAAATTTCAAACTAGCTGTTTGATGAAAATTTTTTAATTTAATTTTTTTCGTAAAGTCCGGCCAAAATGTTGGGGGTGCGGCGCACCCCCTGGCACCCCCGTAAGTCCGCCTATGGTGTAGCCCACTACTATGTCATTATCGAAATATTCAGAAGCCAGTTTCTAAACAGTGTTTGAAAGCCTAGGTACTAGGTATAGCATTCAGATGCAAAAATAACAATTCTTAACAATCTTACTTTTTCTATGAGTTACAACGCTATCTAGAAAAACTTGATACATGACCAGCACCAAAAACAAGCATTAAAGGTGCTAGAAAATTTATTTCTCATAGTTCATAGAAAAATTCAGAGAAGCATGGCTTCAAAAACATTCTTTTTCTGAAGGAACTAGTCACCAAGATATTTTTTCACTAGCTCGGGTGACATAGAGCTTGGAATTTGTCAAACCTTAAACATGACTAAAGGTTATGTGTTCAGACTTGTAACATTCACTATAATATGAGATGCGATTCTTGGGTTAAAAAAAAAGGGCATAACTGGTTCAAAACAAGACTTAGTCCAGTGAATCACAGACTGATAAATACAAGAGGGTAAGGATGGAATACAGGTGAAATGCTGTAACTGCTAAAGCGCGTTGCACACGCAAATTTTCGGAATTTCAGATTCTTGTGAAACGTTATTTTTGCCGAATTGGCGCTGTTGCCCACTTTGTGTCTGCAATGTACTTTTGCAGGTGCAGCCTTTCACCTGAATTCCGCCCAAAAACAGTTTTAACAAAAAAGATACTATTTCCCCTTTCTTTGTCAACTGCCACTTTTTTTCTGAACTCGCCACATGGGAGTGTACATTTTCATCACCACCTGCCATCTCCAGACAAATATACCTGCTCTCTTTGTTCTCACTCAGAATGCTTCCTAATACAGATGAAAAGAAAAGTCGAAAGAATGTTTTTTTTTCATTATCCCTAATAATTTTGAATGATTAAATTGCAAGCAGTAGTGAAGACTAAGGACCATGGGTGCAAGTTTGGCCATGCTTCCAACACGGAAAATATTTGACCCCCCCCCCCCCACATTTGTGCTTAAGGGGGAAAAAACAAATACTTATTGATTTTACTGTGTCAAAACTGGGGGTTTAGTACTCATTTTATTTTTAGTAGTAAGATCATGGTTTTAAGTATATTCAAGCAAAAAAGGGGGGGGGGGGATTTTTCGAAATTTGAATTCTAAAGACCTCATTTTAGACGATCTTTGGTGATATCAGAATGAGGTGTGGCTTATCTAAAGATTAGGTGAATGTTTAGGTACTCTTCCTGCGCAGTTTTTGAACATTGAAGTAATCAAATCGAAATTTTAGACGATCTCCGATAATGTTAGGAAAGGAAGGTTCTGAAGTAGTAACCTCGGAAGTTTTTCTAGATCACAGCTGTACTAACAAAATTATAGTACATATTTGATAACATCAGGGGAATGGAGTGTTTAGGGACTTTACCACTCCTTAAAATTGCAGTTTTAAAAATAGATTTAAACTTTTAGTGCTGTTATGAGAGAGGAGATTCGAAGGCACTCGCCCAAATTTTTTTCGAAAATGATGTCTTAAAAAGCGATTGCAGGATATATCTGGTAACGTTAGGGAAAGGAATGAGGCTCAGAAACGTATCCTCAGGGATTGAAAAAAGGTCCAAAATCAAAATATATTAGTTTTTCGATAATATTAGAGTGAGAGTTTTATTTAATTATTTTTTTAGGGATCAGATTCTTGAAATTTGCTCAAATTTAATTGAAAAAGCAAAAAATTAAGAATGATAGAAAAGAATGAATGCAAAGGGTTGATTTAAATATTATATACGCAAATATGGCATTTAACTAACTATGATCACCAAAATTTTGGTTTAAAAATGATGAAAAAAGTTATGAGTTTTGGTAACACTGTAACTCACATTTCCCGACTAATGCATAATTTTGCTGCCGAAATTTGGATTGCCATCTGAAATATCTGTGATAAATTTTTAGGGGGGGGGGGATATTTATGCTCCAGCTAAACTCAACTCGGATGCAGCTGCATTGAAATTCCCGAAGGGGCGTGGCAAAATGACGATCGTGCAAGTCTTCTGTTGTGGAATATGAAACATAAGATAAGTAAAAAATAATGGCAAGCACAAAATTAGAGATATTCATGTGGTAGAATTACACAAAAAACCAAAGTGGGAGACCGTTACTGAGGCGGATGCAATCTGATTTCGAAATGAGTAAAAAATCGAGACTGAAGGGTACAGGCGTGAAAAACAACCCAAATGTTAACTTTATGCCAAACCTGTAAACATTGACAAGTTTAATGGTGTCTTAGAGAAATCCGATTTTATATTTTATTTATTTTTCTGTCTTTGGAAAAAAAACTGAAGGAATGAGATCATTTTTTCTTCCGTCCCGATATCAGTCTCGGTGATTTCGTCAAGAAGGAAATTCGTCCTGAGACGGAAGGTATTGCATCCATGCTAAGGACTTAAAAGGAATTTTAAGGACCTTGAGTCAAAACTGAGTATTCCTAAGAGCCTTTATTTTTCAAAATCAAAAATAAGGAGTTTCTAAGGACTTTTAAGGACCATGGGATCCAGGCTTGCAAATGTAATTTTCATGTTATGCTTATCTTAAGATTTAAGTGCTTTTTATCCCAACTGATTACCTTCCTCAAACTTTTAAGCTGACAGGTTTTGTACATTTTTAATTTACATATGAATTTTCCTCATTGTGTCCAGTGCTTTTTTTTTAAGTACCGTATATACTCGCGTATAAGTCGAGAAATTTAGTCCAAAAAATGAAGTTGAAAGTTAGGGGGCCGACGTATACGCGGGGCAGAATTTCAGAAAATTTTTCCCGAACAACAACGAGAAAATTTTTCCGATGCAGAGTCCAACGATTTTAAACAAACGCTAAAGAAGTAAATACTCATACATTCTACTGTATTTTTGCATGGTTTGATTGTGAAATAAAGAATAAATAATTACAATTAACGACCGACAGCGTAAAAAGTGCGGGAATTGCCGTATTGGCGAATTTTCCGATTGATGGTGTTTATCTTTTTGAAACAGAATGTTTTTGGCTACATCGCAAAATTTCATTGATAATAATGCAAAATAAAAGCAACAGATAGCAAAAATTGTAACCTCAAAATCGAACCCTTACAAAAACCGCGATCGTAAAATCGAACCCTTTACAAAAATCGCGATCGCAAAAATGAAACCCTTTTTGTGAAAAAGAATAACAATCGTGCTATTTTCAACATAAGAATGCTCACTGTATTTCATTTTCCTTCTTTTTAAAACGTTTATATTCAAAAATCGCGGTAAAACGTTCCCAGATCGGTCCCGATTTACAAAAATCGCGATCGCAAAAATAAACCCTTTTTGTGAAAAAGAATAACAATCGTGCTGTTTTTAACACAAGAATGTTCAGTGCATTTCATTTTTATTCTTTTCAAAACATTTATGTTCAAAAATCGCGGCAAAACGTTCCCGATCGTTTCAGAAAGTGCGGTCTCGACTTATACGCGGGTTTTCGATTTTTTCCCGATTTCCCTTCAAAAAGTAGGGGGGTCGACTTATACGCGAGTATATACGGTAATATATTTATTGCTTCAATAACTTTAGCCTACATTAATATCAAGTACAAATATGAAAAAAAGAAATCTCACAACTTCTTTTTTAATATTTTGTTTTGGGTAAAAAATTGATTTTAGAGTGTTAGTTGTAAAAAATTATATTCTCTCAAAAATAAAAAAATGCCCAAATAAAAATAATTAAAATCAAGTTAAAAAAAACAAAATGGTAATATTATTCAAATGAAATAAGCCAATTTAAAAGACAAACTACTACTAGTACAACTACTAACTAACTTTTAAAAAATGTTTAAAGTAATGTTTACAGGATGGAGACAGATAGAGACTGCAAGGCACGTCATGCAATTTTCAAAAACGTATGTTTTCATTTTTGACATGATTCTAAACTAGGTTTTATACGAGAGAGAAATATACAAAATTCAATTCAAATATTAAAGAAGCGATTCCTAGTGAAATGTGGATAATTTATTCAAAATTGCTTTCCATAGCATTAGTAGTTCAGTATTTATTCTATAGTTGGAATTTCTAAAAAGGAATAGGGAATGAAAAATTAAGAACTGTGGAGGTTTTAAAGAGATAACTCTCTCTCTATCACTTTTTTCAATCTTCCAACCAAAGTTGCTGCCTATTTCAAAGAGCACCACACAAAAACACCTCAAGATACAAATTTTGATTGATACAGCAATTGGTGAGAGGTGGCAACTTGAATCTAATGAAATGTGAGGTTTGTGGGGCACAGAGCCTACTGACACATAGGTATTATTTCAGAAACTGAAAAAATATTAGTATTGGTATAATACTACTAAAATTTTTCCAAACAATGTCAAGCAATTGCAGTGATAATTGGATAGAAAAAATTCCAAAGGTGTGTTAAATGCATTCTTTAATCAATATGAGTAATGTTTTCCTTTTCTATTCAGAGGATCTATTATTAATAGGTTATATTTTAGAAGAGTAAAAAATTGCACTTTGGTATAAGACATGGGGCACATTGATTTGCATCAATGTGTTGCTGTCCATTACTATATTAACATACCCATTAGCGTATCAAATTCCCAAACTTGTGTATATTTGTAATAAGTGTTGTCATTTCTTGGACAAAGTATTTTTTCCAAAAAAATCTAGTGAATGTATAAATCCAAAACGAGCAGGCTGAAAATAATTGAGGATAATTTCAGCACAGCAAAACGAGCAGTTGTATCAAAGAAACTGTCTAAAGGAGGCAGGATTCAAATACAGCATCTGTGCTTACTACATTGCAACACTGTACTGAGAAATTACAAAAAGATATAGAAAAAATATGGTCCTCATCTCTTTCATCCTACTGTTTTAAGAATACAGTTTGGCAGGTTTTTACAACTGCCCAAGAATATAGTATAGAAAGCATAAAAATCAGTACTAATCTCTCACAGAAGTTAAATGTTAGATTTTTAACTATATTCTAAATGTCTTTATGAAGCCTAACAAATAGTTTATTAGTTTAAGACAAAATGCTGCTTGTATGTGAATTTTGATAGGTGAAAATTGATTTTGTAATGTTTTAACATTTAAAACATTAATAAATACAAGGTTCATGCTCATTTTTAAAGACTATCAAAATTTTTAAGGACTCATAGGAAAATATTTAAATAGCGTTAGGAACACAATTTCAAAGTACTCGATTTACGGGTATATAATGTTTTTAAAATGCAGATAGATTTGTAATAGACTCTGATTCAAATGACAATGAATGATTATGAGCTATTCAAATGACTACCATTTTGAATAGCTCTTAAACAATCGGCCTTAAACATAACCTGGCATCATACTTATAATGATGACACTGATCCCAATGGCTTCAGTGTTTGGGGGCACCTTTTGGAGCAGAAAAATTGCCACTTGAGAGCAGTCAGGTGCTTTTGAAGCAGCTCCGTAAATATCAACTAATGATCCAATATAAAGCAATAACTGTACAAGGTTTCAGAAATTTATAACTAATGTTCTGAAGAATTCCACTGGAAATTACTTCTCAAATTTTTACTTAAGTGTACATGCAATTATACTTAAGCAAATTATTCAAAACTCATGAACATGTCACATTGTTTCTAAATTTAATTCTAAACACAGATTTTTTTTTTTTTTTTTTTGCTTTACAAACGTTCTAGCATCAAAAATGCTCAGGTCAAAAAATAACCTATTTAGAAATAAAATGTGCAGCTAATTGCATAAGAGCTAAGTTTTGTTTTGATCATCCTTTTTCTAAACTTATGCAAATTAAAAGCCACTAAAACTACACAAGAGTTTCATTAAATAAATGTTAATAATGACAACTTGATCAAAATTATCTTTTAGCTGAAGGGAATTGAAACAAATGGCTAGTGTTTGCAAATTTTGCAGAAGTTTTCACAGACGAAAGTTTCAAAAAAAAAAAAAAAAATTAATTTGGATGAAAAATAATACGAAAGAGTGAGTTTAAGCTTTACAGACCACTGAGAAATTATTCAAAAGCTGAAGTTTTAATTCCCGTAAAGGATGCAAAAAGATTGTACGCACACACCCTCACGCTATTTTCCGACATTTTAAGATTTTAAAACATTGAGACTAAAACAGAAATAAAAATATAGACATTTAAACTAACTATTTCGGTAATAAATAAATAATAAAAAGGCGACGAAGCGTTTTGGCGCAGCTTGGGAGTAAAATAAGCAAAAAAAATACGTTTTGGAGCACTTTGGAGCAGGTGACTTTCGGAGGCACACATCGGCGCAGCTTTGGGATTAATGTGATGATAACCTCTACAAATGAACATGAAAGTTTTTTATTAATCAAGGAAAATTTTACAAAATTAAGGCCTTTTTAAGGGTTTTTTAGGGACCTTAATTTTGCTCGATAAAGTTAAGAGTTTCTTAAGGGTTTTTTAAGGAAGTACGAACCCTGAAATAGCACTGAAATATATTTTCTTTCAATCATATTCCATCAGGGTTGAAGTATCCCTGCAGGTGGAGCAGATTAAAACAAGGCCCATTTTTATTTTAATCGCAATTGAGTTTCAGCAGTTGCCTTATTTTAGTTTCTGAATAAGCATTATAATACTACAGATTAAGCCAGTTTTTTAAATGAAATTAGTTTTTACTACTAAAAATAACTAAAAGAATTTTCTTGCATCAACTTGTGTCCCCCCCCCCCCACAGCAAACTATTACGTGTATTACATAGTAAAAACTTGAATAAGAATTAAGTGAGGATAAGAAAAAAAGTTACTTTACCTCCATCCATATACATCAATGCATTTTCAGCATCCTCAGTGTTTTCATATTCAATAAAAGCAAATCCACGAGATAAGTAAGGCCTATGACGATCCGTTACCAGCTCAACATTTTTCAAAGCTCCATAACTGCTAAATATCTCATACAAGTGATCTCTATTAACATTTCTGGTAAGATGATGCACTTGGATTTTCGTTAAACGAGGTGATGGACTTCGACTTCGATTTTTCTTTTTGGGAGTAGGGGATCTAAATAAAACATTGCAAAATTGTATAATACACACACACACACACACACACACACATATATATATATATATATATATATATATATATATATATATATATATATATCAGGGCCGTAACTAGACTTGTTTCAGGGAAGGGTTTTATAAAACACATTTCCCGTGAAATCTGTATGTGAGTATGAAAGGTAGAAGAGAAGAATGTGTATGAAAAGTTCATTTCATTTGTGTATTTTGTTGATTTTTGTTGCAATATATTTAAATGATAGAGTACTGCTTTGATGGCATTAATATGAGCAAATGTGAAAGATGCTGTGTCTATTAACTGAAGGGAAAAAAATCTGATGTGTTCATGATGTTATTAAATTAATATTTTATGATACTTATAAAATATGTATGTCAGATATAGAGTTTGGCACTTTCAAATGTAAAGAATTTTGATGATTTTGTTAGCTTCAAATATTGAAAATTTGAAGGTAAACGCTGTATTGTTTCGTAAAAAATGATGTTAGCAACAGCTACTATAGAAATAAATACCCCCCCCCCCCCTCCTTTTGATAAATCAGTGTACAATTTTTCACCAATTTCATTTTTTAATTGAAATTGATTAAATAAATAAGTATTAATGAGATATAGAAAAATACACACATCTATACATATATATATACATATACAGTGAAATTCTATAAGCGACCACCTCTATTTAGTGACCACCTCTGTTAATGACCACTTTCCTAAGGCACTGATTTTTCCCCCATCTACTTAATGTAAAAATTCTTCTAAAAGCAACCAGTCAATGAAACCAAACCTCCACAAACGACCACTGCCTGACCCTTTGTCCAAAAATTTTCCTGAATACTTTTCACCACAAAAAAGAAAGAAGAAAAATCCACATTCCAAACTGGTCAGTTCACCTTTACGCATTGTTTACAGATGAGCAACAGGTGCAAGGAAGGGGCGATACATTAAAAGTCATACTGCGGATAATCCCTAGGGCCTTCTATCCTAAGACAAGCACGTTTGGTTCAAATTTAACCGGTTAACCGGGAATTAGCTATTGCTCAACTCGTTTCACAATGGGGACTTTTTTTTCATAGCGATAAGTAATATCACACCTCAAATAATAAATCACACCTCAGTAAGTAATATCACACCTCAAATAGTAACCAAAAAGTACTTAAGTCATAAATTTATTACTAATAAAAATATATAAAACACTGAAATTCACAATAAGAATATTCAAATCAGAAAGTTATTACTAACATGTAAGATACTGAAATGCAGACTAAAATGAATCCAAATTGTGGCAGCTCGAAGTATAGATCATGCAGCGCCCGTTTTCCCGTTAATAGCGCTAAAGTTACAGATTACAAGAACATGAAAATTCATGACGCATCCACGATATGATGGCATATATATAACCACTCTAAGATTTAATAGATAAGAACAACGTAGAAAGTGATGCGTTCAATATATTACGATTAATTTCCATGACGAAAATTTTCGTCATGCCCATTGCTGTAGGCTTTTATGTATGATGAAATATTTCGCATGCCCAATGTTGTAGGCTTTTATGTATGACGAAATATTTCATCATGCCCATTGCAGTAGGCTTTTATGTATGACGAAATATTTCATCATACCCAGTTAACAGGTTAAGGAGCATGCAAGAGAAATGCCAGTCCACTTCTGTAACCATTCTTGTGTGCACTAGTGTTAAAACATGTCTAACAAGCTTGGTACTTTAACGTTGGAGCAGCAGATAGATGTTATAGAGTCTTATGAAAAAGGAAATTCTGAAATGAACTTGGGGAATAGTTTTGGTTGTGGGAAAGCCAAAATTAATAAAATTTTGGAAAACAAAATTGAAATTCGGAAAGAATGGAAAACATTCAAATTTTATTATGGAGAATTCAGAAAGCATGAAAGATGTCCAAATTAACGCTCTTTTTTCAAAGTTTCAAAAATAGATTAGAAAGAGAAGTTGTGTCACTAAAAGTAAAAAATATGAAACAATCTGAAATTTCTTGATATTTCAAAAAAGTTTAAAAAATGCATAAGTGTTACTGCTTGTATTGTACAGTAATTCAATAAATAGTATGAGCAAGTATTTTTTATGTTTCTTTATTTTTATTAAACATGGATGAAAACAGTTCAATGTCAAAAAAAAGGAAAAATTGCATAGCTTAAAATCCAGATTGATTTTTTTTTAATATTATGCAAAATTAGTCATGCAAGATTTCCTCTTAATTTGCTAAGTGAAATCGAAAGTAAATATTTTTAAAACTTTTTAATTGCTCATTCACAATTTATTTTTAAGTCATTCACAACAAAGTAGAGAAAAAAAAGGGTGGGGGTTGCAATTTTTGACGAATTAGACACAGAAAATCTCAAGAAATAAATTCTGATTAATATAGCATTGTCTTTATTTATTTAGCAAATTTTAAATTTATTAAAATATTTTTTTTCAAAATAATTTTCCCAATTTTTTGATAAAGATCTCGAATAATTTAGCTGAACTTTCTTAATTTCTACCTCTTACAATGGAAACTTATGTTTTTATCAGCATGCCAAAATTGAGTACATAGTTCGCCGATACTTGCAGGTCATCCTTGAGATTTCAATCCTGCTGCATCCTAAAAACATTTCCATTATTTTGGAAGTTGGAAATAATTTCAACCTCTACTACTTAAAATCAACTTATTTTAAGCTTCATTTTAATAATGAGTGTATTTTTAATTTTAAAGTAGAAAATTTAATGTTCTATTTTTGGAGAAAATTCTTTTGGCATTTTTCAGTTGACTTCTTTGAGCGACTACCTCTCTTAAAGACCACTTTTTCACGGAACAGAGAGTGGTCGCTTTAGAGAAGTTTCACTGTATATACATACGGGGTGAATTTGACCGAATCTGCCATACAAAAGGAGGTGATAAAACAGCCCAGCGGAACATAGAATCGCCCATTATCGTGTCCTATTCGTAACTAACTGAGTTCTAGCAGATATAAGAAAAATGAGTGAAAAAACAAATTTCGGAGAAAAGGATCAATTTCTGAAGTTTCTGTAAGACCCACACACAAAATAAGTACATATTTAGAAAGAAGAGACTAAATCTTACAAAAGGGCTTCTTTTTCATCAAGGTAGTAGAACTTTACAGCGAGCTAAAAGCTTTAAAACATCGGAAACACTCAGAATTAAAATAAAACCCACATTTTCCATCTATATTTTCAAAAACAACAGTATGAGCTGCAACAAGTCAAATTTCCCGAATGGGAACATGTCCAAAACATGAGTTTAAAAAAAACTAAAAAATTTCTTCTTTCATTATTTGTAGGGATGCCTACTAATCTTATTTTTATGAAGTACCTAATTTATTTATGATTGGATGAAAGAAAAGCGTTTAAAGGGTTAAGGTGTTAGCTCTACACAAAAATTTTTTTTGATATATTTCAGTAAAAATGATGTTCTGTGGATAGACTGAAAAGCATTAAATCGGATGAAAAGAAAAGTTCAGTTCTACTAAATTCGAAATTTTAACATTTTAGAACATCATTTGTCATGTATGAGGTGCACTATATATCACATTGCAGGAAAAAACGTATATTTTACCTTGCAGAATTAGAAGCTTTTCATACCTTTGTGTATTACGTTTACCACGACCGCTATCTCTGCGAGAACGAGAAGATCTTGATGAAGATGAAGATGATGAAGAACTGGAACTTGCGCGGCGACGCCTTGTATCACGCGAACGTGATGAAGAAGATGATGAAGTTGATGATGAAGATACTGAACGTCGTCTGCAATGAAATTTCAAGATATTGATATGTGTTTTCTTATAATAACAAGACAGATCCAGTTTTACAATATTCTCATTATTATTACAAGTCAAGTTCAAAAGATTTTTTTTTTATGTGAAATGAGTAAACTGCTTCCTTTTCACAAGTTTTAATAATGTTATTAATTACATTCCTACAAAAATTCCCAAAGGCTTTTGAAAATCACAGATACTTTGTTCGTTTTAAATTTTTTTTCCAAAAACTAACTCCCAATGTTCAATAATATATTATGCCTTATGCATGGATGCTCTACTGGGGAGTGGGTGGGGTCATTGGGCAAACTGCCATTGAAATTTTCAGGCGGATATTGCTTAATGGTGCTTTGCTCTACTCTTAGGAAGTTTCTTCTCTCAAGAGATTTTTGTGGAAACTTTTGAGGGGGGGAGAGAAGGGTCCCACGTTTGCTATTGAGGGTGGGAGATAGGCTATTCATCGGAACTAAGAACATCCTATGCTCAACTAGACTGATTGATTTGATTTTATATTTATTGGTTGCTTGCCATCTTTCCCAAGCGAAAGGTGCTCAGACTAAATATGTATCTTCATTACTCTCTATATGACCCTTGCTGTCCTCCATATTATTTTCTTGCTTCAAATTAAACTTTGGAAGTCATTCCTATGTACAGAAGCAGACACCAGAATATTCTTGTACCTCTACCATTTCTGCTCCCTTTTTTGTTTTTGTTTTTTGAGCTCATCGGCAAATTCTTGGAACACTTAAAATTTCTTGTTGTTATAATGCCATTAAACTGGAATGCGATCGAATATGAAAGTAAAATACTTTTATTAAGTGAATATTTTAAAACTTTGTATTTATGTTTAAAATTTAAAAGCAAAATGCAGTGAACAGTATCTTTAATAATGCTACGAAGATTGTTAACTGCTACATTCTATTAATTTTACATTGCACTTTCTGACTTGTGTGACATTTATTGAAACAATGTGTTTATTATAGTAATATATAGTGAAAAATGTTGCATGCAGAACGAAATGTGTAAATGCAAACATTAAGGCCAGACATAGACTTATGCAGCCTCCTGACTGCTGTTTTACGTTCCTCCTCCTATTTGCTTCAGTAGATTCAGTAAGTCTGGATAAAAGAGAGCATTGAAAAATGCTGTTGGGGGAAAGCAGAAATTTTATCTCAGGTCTTAAATATGTTAACATTCATAAATTGAACTCTACATAAGATGCTTTTAACTGCATTTCTATAATTATGATTTAAAAATCTGTTCAATAAATTTCCCACAAGTTGTAAAATGCAAAAAAATAATTAGAAGACACAAATTTGTAATATATACAGTGGCATAGCTAGGGATTGGCAGGAGTGGCTTTTGGCACGGGCGCAGCAGTCAGTGGGGCAGCATTTTGACCGATAAAAAAAGTTAAGATTTTTTAAAAAAATTATATCAGTAGAAAAATATTTAAAGAAAACAAACTTGTAAGAGTTGGAGTGGAAAATGAAACATCTAATGCTAACGAGAAGGAAGATTAGGCATCATTTAAAACATGAAAGAAAAAAAGAACATCACAGTTGGCGATATTGGCTGTATTTGCTAAATAATCAGAATTTTCTGTACATAGAATTGTTTGGGAAGGTCACATTGACCTCCCGTGACCTCCCATTAAGGCGAGCTCGAAGGGGGTGGGCCGCAATTTTTACGTTCGCCACAGGCGCTGGCCCCTCTAGCTACGCTACTGAGTATATACATACATTTGTATAATATGTATGGACATATATCCCCAACTAGGTGGAAAATGAGTAAAACCCAGAATTAAGGACTTGTTAATTTTTTTGCATAGTTGCTGGATCCGAAATGTATTTGTTAACAAAAATGTACAGGTAATAATGCTACAAGAAAATAAATAAGAAAAGTAAAACAATTTTAACTCAGATTAAAAGCATCAGCTAACTCAAAAACTGAATCGCTGAAACTAACTTGTTTTCAAATTCAAGATTGCAAAAAATAACACCATTTCATAGAAAATACTGAAAACTGAACTCATTTCCAATCATTTTTTAAACACGTTCCATTTTGTTTCCCTTCGTTCTGAAATGTTTTATTTTCTTCAAAATGCAGTTAAACTTTAGGGGGTGGGGGTCAATGTATATAGCACAACCTTCATATCCACCGCATCAGCAATTGTAAGATCTTTTTTCTCATAATCACTCAGCGCTTATGCCCCAAAATACGGTACTCTACTGTATTTTAGTTGTACTAAAAATTGTGCTGCAAATAAATACTAATCCATTTTAAATAATTTTCACTTCATAGTTTGAAATAAAAATATATCTTTTTGCTAATGTCAGCGAAAATCATTTGTGAAAAAATTATGTCCCCAGGGTTCGAAATTGCTGCTGGTCTACTGGTCCCAGACCAGTGAAACTCGCCTCAGACCACCACAAAAAAAAATAATCAGTGGTCCGCGGGACTACCAGTCGCCGAAAATCGTCAATCACGCGAAACCTTTGCCCACACTCCCATGAAGGAATTGGTAAAAGAAATTCAAAAGCATTAGCCTAGTCAACGTTAGGCTATGTATAGAGAAGCATTGGGTGCTTTTTTTTTACAATTACTTTTTCTCTTTTTTTCCCAAATAACTTTATAAAGTTTAAATCTCTAGTACAGTACAGAAACTTTTATCTAAAAGCCAGAAAACCATTTTTGCTACTTCTCCACCATTTCTTAAAAATACATTTTTGGCATGTTTTGAAAAAAAGCGCAGTTTTCCGAAATACTGAAAACAATATGAACGGTTTCTTACCAATGAAACACTTTTACTTAAAATAAAAGTTATCACAAGGTAAATGATTTTAAGTACAAACATGTTTAGTATAAAATTTAAAGCGGACCAGTACATGTTCATATTGACTAGTGCAAGGGACCACTAGGTTTTTTACAAATTTCTAACCCTGCATCCCTCGTTATAGTTAGACAATGTAGAAGGATTGATTTTCATTTTACGCTGTCATAAAAATACAACATAGAAACGGAATATTATGAAACTATCTCTTACCTGGAAGGTCTAGCTCTTAAATCAAATGATTTCCTTTTGTCACTAAAATAGAAAAAACAAATAAAAATATGTAGTTATTATATTGGGATTTTTATTTTTTAAATGCAAACTTCTTAAATACATTCAGCATTTTGTAGTATGTACATGTCTGATATTTGAAAGAAAATTTAGAATAAAAAATTATTTTTCTTTAGAAAACAGGAGGAAGGGCAAGGCAAATTGCAAGGTGTGTGTTGTCTACTTCCTCACGAAAGTAGCAAAATTGACAGAAAGGATGAGGTGACAGCTTGAATCAAGACAATCATGAAGAATTCTATTAAGCTTCACAATGAGCTTCAAAAATGAGAAATTTTGATTCTCACATTGGATGCAAAAAGATAACATTTTTCAAAATGAAATCGTCAGAAGTAAAAAAAAAAAGGCAAATAAAAGAATTTATCAAAGTGAAATACTTTTAGAATGGCATATTAACAGGTATATACTATAAATGTTATTAATTAACATTCACATTGAAAAATTTCAAGTAAAAGGGAGGAAAGCAGAGGTCAAGAGATAAAAGAACAATCAAATACCCAATTTCTGGCTTTAAAACACAAAAAGTAACCGCAATTTCCGATGTATAAGTGGAACACAATCTCACCCCTGCATTATTCTGAATACATTTTGTGAAAACAGAGTAGATTAATCTATGTTGTCATATTAGATGAACTCACCATACCTGCCAACATGTCTACTTAGAAAATCTTACAATTTTTCCTACGAAATCGTACTGAGACAATAACGTATTTCTTACTGAAAATCAGACATTAAATAAGTTACTGTAATTATATCACGGTCACTTTCAGTAGTTTTCTTTCATTTTAATTGATATTTTAACTTTTCTTTATATTTTCAATTGAATAAATTCATTTCAGTTGCAATTTTCAGTGACGTATGTGTTAAATATAAGCATGCTGGTAAAAAAAGCATGAAAAAAAAAAATAAATGAAATAAAATAAAGTAGTCTTCGGTAGTCATGTTAAAATAACTTCTAACCATCAAAAATATTAAAGCACTGACCAGATGTTAAAGGATTGAAATGTCAAGCAAAAGAAGCGATTTTACGAGAATCGCAGGTAGAATGTAAACATGTAAAATAGGGAGGAAAAATTTTATTAATTATAAAAATAAATAATTAAATGTGATAACCTAAGGTAGCATATGTCAATGTAACCTAAAAATTTCGCAAACGTTAAAATATTTGCACAATGCAAAAGGATTGCAGTCTCAACCACGCGGATCAGTTCTCCGTGAAGTACGCGTTCAGTGCTGAAATATGACGAAGTTTAGGCTTTGCCTCGCGTATGAATACATGTAACGATGTATTCTAAGAAGCTTCGTCGTTGAAATGTAGTTATGTATGGAAAAAAAAATGGAATTGATGAAAAATCTGAAAAACGTACGATTTTACACCTTTACCGTACGATCGTACAAAAGGGCAAAAAAATGTACATTGTACGGCCAAAACGTACAAGTTGGCAGATATGACTCACTTTTCAGTAAATTAGATATTTCTGAAAAAACCAGAATTCTGCTATTTTTGATGATAAAAATACCGGAAATCTGGGAAAATACCACAACACAATCACCCCTATCCAATATCATGTCACTCACCTTTTGCCACAGTAGTAGAGAAATACAGGTCATTCCTTGCCAATCAATCTCACTTAAAAGAATTCCACATAAGAGAATGAACCTTATTCAATATTCATGCCAAAGTTTCTTAAGAACCAGGTTTTTGCACCCAGCCTGCTGATTATCTATTACACGGTAGACGCTAAACCTGGGAAGCAATCCAACTATTTGCACATTTGTCAAAAATGTATAGCTCTTCTTAACAGATATTTCTGTTAATTATACAATGAACTCCTCATTTATGATTACTTAATATTAGTTCTCATTAGCAAAATAATTGAATTAAATGCAATGCGCCATGTAGGATTCCAAAATTTTTCAGAAATACTCAATGATCAAGCAAGATTGATGCAATGAGTCTCACATCAATTTCAAAACCAATCTGTATTTCTACACCCATCACAAAAAAAAGGAAAATTAATAATATACATGTCATTACAAAAAAGAAGCAATTAGAAAGTGTAACTAATAATCATTTGGGGCTGTATTGTCAATTTTCACTTAGGGTAGGAAGAGCCCCATTTTCCAGCATCAGGTGATGCAGGGAATAAGGGGAGAAATTAAATGGGGAGAAAGAAGATTGGCTAGATTCTAAATTGTTTCAGCAAAGTAAATACTATTACACAGTAAAATATTAGTTTCAGGGAATCAGCGATAGTTGGAGCAGGCACAAATATAAAGGTGTTTTGGGACAGCAATTGCAGTCTTGCACTGATCCAAAAACATTCATCTATGGTTAGCCATTCTAATTGCTTAAGCAGCCTTTAAGAAAATAATCCCAACGTAAGATACCTCCTGCTGAGAACTCAACATTTGGAAGGATTAGAGCTCATATACTCAGGAAGGCAAAAATAAAAAAAGGTGAAAGGATCATTTTTTCAAAAAAAGAAAACAAGAGCAATGGCTTAAGTCTTAAATCAGAGAAAGTATTTAAAAGGTAAAGTTTAAGTAAAAAGGAAAATATTTTAACTTTGGGGCTCTCAATCAACGAAAAATTGGAAACAAAGTTAGCACCAATTACAGAAAATATATAAAGTTTTTAAATAAACAGAAATTGTACGAAATGTGGGAGCAGTTATCTCTGATTATTTTTCTTACCCAGAACTCCTACTAGATGAAGATGAAGAAGATAAGCTTTGCCTTGACTTCGCTGGTTTCACATCAGATGATTCTTTCTTTGATTCCACCCCTTCAGAAACTCTGCAAAAATAAAATGCAACTTCCCACATATAATGTACTCTTAGCATGTATGCACAAAAACTAAAAAACATGGAAGTTTAAAGAACAAATACACCCAACAGTAGCAATTGAAGAATTTTGTAATCAGATTATAGCTAGTTTCACAATATTAACGTTTGCATCACCTGAAGGTTGGAGCACTTTTATCCTGTTTTCCAGTATTTGCATCATCATCATATCTTTGGGCTGACGCTTATTATGAAAACTGGAAAGGAAATTATCGTTTTTGCCTGTCATTTCACTTTTCAAACAGACATTGATTGTCTGCACATCTCCTGAACTGATATTTTCAACTTTACTCCGAAATGCTTTTGCGGGGTTGCCAACTTTCAGAGAGGCTCAAGAGGAGAACTACAGTCGAGTCTCCATATAACGAAGTCACAAGGGACCATTGAAAATATTCGTTATATAGAAACTTCGCTATAAAGGAAATGATAAATTTCTATGCTTAATTTTTCAATAGGGGCTATTCATGTATAAGTAGTACATTAGGTTAATTCTCATTTTACTATTTTTAGAATAAATACATTTTAGCAAGAAATAAATACTGTGCATATTTTGAAGTTATAAGTGTAACTCAGTGAATGAATTAAGAAATAAAACTAATTAAATTAATTTATTAACCTATCAAATTGTATCAGGAATGCTACTCGCAACTGTAGTATAATTGGCGAATTTTAGCAACTTTTTACATTAATAAATTAAAAGAATCAAACCTGAACTTGGTCGACGACACTAGTTTTACTTTGAAAATAGTCCGTGATTTCTTGTTGCACTTTGGAAACACTTTGCTCATAAAATTCTTCACATGTGTGAAGTGATTCTTCACAAAGAAAGCCTTCACAAAAGCAGTAGAAGAAAGACTTCTACTTTCCCGAACATTGACATTTTCTCCCATAAAAACTTCGCAATAGAGAAATTGGGCCATTTGATATTCGTTAAAGGGAGACAAATTTACATGCTTTTTTACTGAAACTTTCTGTGTCACAGAAAATGTTTCGTTATATAGAGAACTTCGCTAAATAGAGTGTTCGTTATATGGAGACTCGACTGTATTTGCACAGGGCGTCAAAATCATTACTGTTTTTTAAAAGACTTTTTTTATTTCTTTAAAAGAGACTTCAGAAACTTTTGTCATGAATTAATTTACAGTTACAAATGCACTTACAACTTATAATTGACACTTTAAAAAAAACCACAACTATTATATTTTGAGTGTTACTTCATTAAAAAGCTTTTATAATGTAATGTAAAATCAATTTCACACAAATGCATATGATTCAATTAAATTCAATATAGATAGCATACTAGTATGCAATAAATACATAACAACAAAGGAAAAAAAAAACAAATTTGCCTTTTGAAAATGCTTTTTATAATCTTCCATAAGTCGACTACTTTTGCATTGAAAACTGCTTTTTTAATTCTAATCCCGAAATACATATCTGCCAATTTCTGATTTTAACATTATGTAACTAATTTTCAAATCAGGTAGTGTTACATGAAAAAAAACTAAACAGCAGTTAAATAATGGGGAAACAAAATATTAATTCTGTTTTTTTTTTGGATAAAAGTTATTTTTATTAAGAAACACATACTAGATTTTTTCAAAATAAGTTTTACTCCTTATGTATTACTTTTAAAATCAGACAGCTACCCATTTTTATCTGCCAGCTTTCTAGTAAAAGTACATAAAACCACAAATATTCACTGTTTATGTATAAGTAATGTATTTACTTATAATTAAACGTGTTTTTATAATTAACACATGTGCTTTTATAATTCAGTGTTTACTTACTGTATAATTATTATAGTAAAAAAAATATGTAAACTTTAATCTTTTCCATTGATCATTATTTTTTTAACTAGTTTCTTTTTCTATATCAAACCCATAAGAACAGATTCAAGATAACAAAGGGTTATACTGAGCTAGAAAAATTCAGAACTAATGAAATTAAATTTTTCAAGGAGATTTATAGGGTTTTAGCTAAAAAATGATTTAATTCAATGATTTAAAAAAAAAATCATTTGACTTAAATTGTAGACACCCTGATTTTGCAGGTTTGAAATTAGAGTATAAATTGCTTATCAGTGACTTTTTAACAAACGAATGGCTTATTTTGGTAACTATAATTATTACTGTGCCAGCTATATAAAAAAAGTTATCTTAAAAATTCTGTATGTATTAATTTTTTTGTTGATAGCATTTCTTCCTCAACATGTAGAAAATAATAATACGGTCATATTGGAAGTAAAAACATACAAGCACTCAAAACAGTTTTTTCACCATTTTCAAGATGTACTCAAAAACTTGAAAAATGGGATCTTGTCTCCCACCTTTAGCTCGCCTCCGAGGGTTGGGGACTTTAGTAAGATTACTTACTAACTATACTTAACAATATTCTGTAGTCCGAAAATCTCACATATTCTATGCAGGCTACACCTCTCTTTAATGCACTTATTGACTGGATCAATAAACTTATTTCGGAAGAAAAATAATCAAGAGAAATAATTTATTGTATTTTAGTTGAGCTTAAAATTAAGCTTCAAATAAATATTCTTCCATTTCAAATAATTTCCACTTTAAAATTTGTAACAATAGTACAACTCTTTGCAAATGCTATGAAAAAATCCCTTGCGAAAAAAAAAATCTTTTTACAGTTTGGCAATGTAGTAGGATTGACTAATTTATATTGCCATGGAAATACAGCCAAGAAACAATATATTACGAAACTATCTCTTACTTGGAAACTCTCCCATCCAATGATTTCTTTTTGTCACTAAAATAGATAAAATTAAAAATATGTATTAATTATACTGGGATTTTCATTTATTAAAGGCATACTATCTATTTATCTACAGCATTTTGTTGTATAGACATTACTGATATTTGAAAGATAATTTAGAATAAAAAATTCTCAGCACTATCTGTTTTTGTTTTGTTTTTTTTTTTAATTAAATTTCACACAAGTTTTAGAAAGTGTCTCTACAATTATCATCAATGTTTATTATAAATACAAAGTTTATCGTTTTTTATTTTCAAATGACTGGGAAATGGACAGCTGATCTCAATATAGGGATCAAAGCAACTTATTGGCAAAATATAGGACACTTTTTGAAAAAAAAAATAGGACGTCAAATATTTGCATACACATCATTAAAAAAATTATCTTTAAGTGCCACCAATGAAAAAATATGTTGTATTTTTTTTTTTTTTTTAAAGACCCAGCCTACCTGGGTTTCTGATCAAATACCCAGGTTGTTTAGGGATTTGAATGAAAAACCCGAGCTTTCTCAAGAGTAATTTTTATTTTAATCTCTAGGGAAGAGGGGGCACGGGAACAAATAATATTTTACCCAGTTAACATGAAGAGAAAAATCTGAAAAAAATTTATGCAGATGTACTATATCCTGACTGAAATTTCAAAGTACTATATCCTGACTCCAGTACTATATCCTGACTGAAATTTCCAAGATCTAAACCATTTTGTTTTTTAGTTATCACGAGATTTTCGTTTTTGGAAGGTGCTAGTAAACTTTTATGCTTCAGTTCTCAGAGTAAAAACACATCCAAAGCTTTTTTTTTTTTTGGAATTTTAACTTTATTCATCTTAAAGTGGGATTAATAAGGTAAGGTTTTATGCACTATGTTTTCAAAAGAAATTGAAAAAAAAAAAAAATAGTATTTTTTGAAATGAGGCCTAAGTTGAGATAAGGGGCACATGTAAACACATTTTGTAAGGGCAGATGTAAACAGTTCACATGTGCTCAATAATGGTATTTAGTTATTTAAATTTCAAAAAGTAATTTTTTTTAATATTGAATAGTATAACTACAAAATATTGAATAACTAGCTGACCCGGCAAACTCTGTTCCGCCTTAAAGGCAATAAATAAGCAAAATTTTTGAATTTATTAAGTTTTTTTTTAAATTAGAAAATACAAAAAAAAAAAAAAAAGTACCTACATCAATCATTCATTATTGTTTCTGTATTTTAGTAAATAGGTTACTCTTCACTTAAGTACCTTGTGATATACAACATTTTTTGTTTTATTATCAGGCACAA
Organism: Uloborus plumipes; assembly: GCA_038373865.1. Taxonomy (NCBI): domain Eukaryota; kingdom Metazoa; phylum Arthropoda; class Arachnida; order Araneae; family Uloboridae; genus Uloborus; species Uloborus plumipes. The sequence continues at coordinate 64,730 of JAXGGA010002094.1, read as the reverse complement.
AAACAAACAATGCAGATGGTCTTCCGACCCGTGAACATGCCACATATAATTGACCATGGGAAAAACAGTGATGATCAGGGGCGGCATTTCAGCATTTCATTTGGGGTGGCGAATTTTTTAAGCATGAATTACCTATGTATAAAATAGAATGCATAACAGGAAAACAATCGCAAAATTGATTTAATATTTTTAAAAAATAATCTGATTAAAACAAGTTAAATTTTTATGACTGAAGTTTAAATTTATTTTATAAATTAACATAAAAATATTTTTACATATTTTACCTTTTAATGAAGTTTTAATCTTCAATTATTGGAGTCAGGCAATAAAGAAAATTTTGCAACTATTTCATCTATGTCCAATATAGCATCATTTTCTATTGCCAGCACAGCAAGAGATGAAAGTCTTTCCTATCCCATTGTGCTTCGAAGATAATTTTTCAACCTCCTAAGACAAGAAAAGGATCTTTCACAGCTTGCTGAGCTTATAGGAATTGTTAAAAACAATTGAAGCAGCAAAGCTGTGTTGGAAAACACATTTTTCAACTTTTTTTCTTTAAAATAATTAAGTCTACTTTTAAAATCTAACTGATCTTCATTTTTCATCATTGTGTAATATAATCGCAATTCACAAAACATCTCTTAAGTGAAATATTTTCCTTTTCTTTTTCAATATCTGTTCCAGATAACACTGAACTTAAGGCCAACAGCACAGATAAATTATTTTCATCAAATGTTGTTTCAATTTCATTTGAAACTGAATCTATAATTTTAAAAAATATAGTTATTCGATGATATGATTTCACGTCATCATGAGGATTTTGCTCTCCTCCTCCGAGTTCATTTGGAATTTTTTTACGCCTTTTTAGAATTGGCCCAGAATACGAATTTTTTTCGCAGAGTTCTGTCGCAAACTTCCACACTTGGTTAAAGTAGATATCGCTTCGAAAACTATTAACTGTTTCAATTGTTGATTTCGCTAACGCTTGCACAGTCTGAAAATTAAGATTGGGGGATTGAAGATGATTTGATAGCGTACTGCATTGTTCAAATACATTTCTCAATACAAACAAAGTGAACAAAAATTCAAATGAAGTCATACATGTCTGAAGGGCATCAGCTTTTCCACCATTTAAAGGATCACTTTCCGATAATTCTTCAAGAGTTGAAATTACTGCTTCGAAATTATCAAGAAGAGTTTTGATGGCTTTAACCCTAGAAGACCATCTTGTGTCACTGAGAGATTGCAAAGTTGAAGAGCCTCCAGAAAAACTATTTGTTGAAGAGCGTATTTTTTCAAAAATAGCATGTCTTTTATAAGAAGACTCAATGAAAGAGTATAATGCATTGAGTTGTTGAAATACATTTCTAGCAGCTGGAATAGATGAACAAGCACTGACTAGACATAAATTTAAGATATGAGAGTAGCAATGGATGTAAAAGGCCAAGGAGTTTTCTTGTAAAAATCGTGCAGCCACACCGCTGTATGGACCTCTCATATTGGATGCTCCATCGTAGCACTGAGCACGCAGATCTGAAATATTAAGCCCATGGGATGAAATTATGTCTTTAATTAAAAGGAACAATGCTTCTCCGTCAGTTTTATCGGTTCTAAAAAGGCCGGCAATTGATTCGCGAATTTCAAAATCATTATCAACGTAGCGAAAAACCACTGCTACTTGTTCATGCCTTGAAATGTCCTGAGTTTCATCAACTATTATAGAGAAATAGCAAGCCTTTTTCAATTCCTTTTGCATATTATCACTAATTTGTGATTTGCATAAATTGAGGATATTATTCTGGTGTTCTTTATGCACGAAAGTGAAGGATTTTTCTTTGTTTTGAAATAGTCTTTCAATTAGAGGACAATCATTCGCTCTTAATTTCATCAGTTCTAAAAAATTCCCCCTATTATTTGAAGTTATTTTTTCATCATGTCCTCTTAAACTAATTTCTTGACGAGCACAAAAAATTACAGATTCACATACTTTTTTCATATATTGACGATTTTCTTCTACTTCTCTTGAATATTGCTTGTCAAGTTTTGCACAAACAGAACCTGAAGACAGAGTATCGATAAAATTCAGTTACCTTTTGCCTTTTTATGCGAAGAGCTTGCATCATGAATCTTAAATTTTTCTAACGCTTTTGACCATTTACAAAAGTAATGAAGACTGAAAGTTGGTTCAGCATAACCTTTTTTGGCTTCAGAAAAGGCTCGGCAAGGGAAGCAAAACGATTTGTTGGCAGAAGGACTGTATTCGAGCCATGAAAATAATTTATACCATTCCTTTCTAAACTTACGACCTTTTCGATCAGTCGGAAAGAAAGAAAGTTCAGGCTGGTAAGGTCCTAAAGTGATATTTCCCTTGGCAGTTTGAGGGCCGATAGCAGGGTCTCTTTCGTGAAGCAAACTCGATTTATCAGTAATATTTTCTCTTTCCATCAGATTTTCCACTGGCATTTCACTTTCTTCTGTGTTTCTCACTTCTGCTCCGCTTTGAACACTATTTCCAACAGATTTTTCATTGGGAGGTACATTTCCGTCTGATTTTGGACAGTTTTCGAGGAAATCCGTAATATTTCCATTCCAATGTCGTATTTTAGAGCTCGTATTGTAGAAAATAAAGACACTGTCTCTTCCACGTTAATAAAACTCACAATGAAAGCAAAGTCAAAGCAAAGCACTGGTCAAATTCTACTCTTGGAGTGAACGGTAGAGAGCAGATTGCTTTCTTATGAACAGTAAAGTGCTAGGAGAATTTCGTACATTGTTTACCAAAACCAGTTTCGAAAGGGCCACCGCGTCAAGCAGCGATCCCTCTGGTCCTGGTTCAAGAGGCGTCAACAGGTTGACGATAACTGACCAGGGAGATAGCCAACACAAAGCTTATAATGGCAGGCGGAATTTTAAAAGAGGTGGGGCGGGTGATGTGTGAGGATTTAGTTAGCGTTTCATGTTACCGGCTCCTTGAGAAAAAAAAAATGGATGTGAGAGAAAGAAATAGTAGAAAATACTGAAAGTATATATTTTACCGTTTTCCCATTCCTTATCTTATCATTCTACGGAAAATATTTGGGGGGGCAACCGCCCCCTCTTGCCCCCCCCTATTTGCCGCCCCTGGTGATGATGTTCCAGATTCAAACCACAAACTCTTAAGGATTGGCTTTGTGATTTGTTGATGGTCGTGACAAATGCAAGACGCATCGGAAATTGAAGTCTTTTAAATTCAAACGGCAGATCGGTTGGGATCATCGGGATACTCGGAATGAGAACTTCCTCACCTTTGAATTTTAATTTTAGTATTGTCGTGTAAATCACATTGTTCATCAATTTTCTAACCACCAAACGCGTACCGTTGCACAGTTTTGGTTGGTTTATGTTTCGAAGCATGATTACTACGAAGTCAACCTTTAGGCGTAAATTGTGCGGTGGTAATCAAGGCATCACAAAAAAAGTCAAATAACAATACAACGGTAACTCACAACCTATTTTCTGCGCTCCAGAAGCTGTCAGAACATGTGCTTTATGTCGCTACAGAGGCTCCCAAAAGGCTTAGTTAAAAAGATAATGTTTTTGGACTGCTTATCAACTGACTGCTCCATCCATAAATCCATCCAAACAAACTTTTATATATATATTTTTATACTATATATTTTTAACTATAGATATATAATAGTAGTAAGAAAAACAACCTCTTTAACTGCAGTCCAGGAGCTATCCTACCAAGCGCTTTCCACCTCTCAACCTCAGAGGCGTAAAAGCTCTTAAGTGACAATCGTTTCTGACAGCTTATCACATATAAATTTCAAGGGAAGTAACGCATTTGTTTATAATTTACTTCACAAAAAAGTCAAATAACGCTCAACGCACCGCTAACTTACAACCTGTTTACTGCACTCCGGAAGCTGCCAGAACGTGTGCTTTATGTCGTTCAGCCATGGAGGTGTCAAAAAAGGCTTAGTAAAAAGGCTTAGTTAATAAGACATTTTTTCTATTTTTGTAACTGACATACATAAATTATAGCCTATGTCCGTCTCCTAGCTTTAAACTACCTACCCACCAATTTTTAGCCATATCAGTACAGCCGTTCTTGAGTTATAAATAGTGTAACTAACACGACTTTCTTTTATATATATATATATATATATATATATATATATAGATTAAAAGTTTCAATATTCAACATTTAATTAAAAGCTGAAAGAGTTGCAAAAGAAAACAAAGTTAAAACTTGCTAAACTGTTGAAAAAGGAATAGTCAAGAGTTGTAGTAAGTGACACTCAGTCTGACATTAGTTTTGAAGACCACAACTATCAAGAAATTTGGCTGAAGTCAACCTTGCACCAAAAAATTTAGCTGTGAATGACTTAAAAGGAGTTTATTTTACAGGACAATGTACTCATAAGTTGATGCAAAGTAAGATTCTAGATACAATGCAGTAATGAACTGAAAATCAATTTTTAGAATTGCACTGATCTGGTTCTAAGGAACAGAGTCGTGCCATCCCTCAATAGATAGTGGGTCAACTAGAATCGGAAACAGAAAACTTTAGCTTGTTACAGGAAAGGATGAACAGGCAAACGGTCAGAATGGCCAGAAATAAGTAACTCTAGTTCAATCACAGTCTACCTTTACAACAGAACGGGAAAAAAGTATGGGTTTTTCCAAAAAAAACAACTGTTAAGGGAAATTAAAGCAAATATAGGTGAAAATAAAAAACAGAAAAATAGGAGGTTTTTCAAATGCACAGGAATAGCAAGGAATGTGGGAGCACACTGATATCTCTATAATCATTTCCTTACCCAGAACTTTTACTAGATGAAGATGAGCTTCGTCTTGACTTAGCTGGTTTCACATCAGTTGATTCTTTCTTTGATTCCACATCAGAAACTCTGCAAAAAAAAAAGAAAAGAAACATAACGTCTCATACAATGTACCATTAGCATGTATAGACATTAACTAAAACTCTGCATAACAAACATAATGTCTCATTCAATGTACCACTAAAGTATGTATACACAGAACCTAAAATACATGGAAGTTGAAAAAAAATCATGTACATGTCATTCTTTAAATTCGATATAATTTGACTGTGGGAATAATGAAAACCTAACAAAAAAATGTTCCCTGAAAATCCCTTATTGAGTTCCAAATATTTCCCTGATTTTATAATTGTGACTATAACACAAATTTAAAAGATTAAAGAACAAAACGTAATATTTGAGAAATGTCACAGAATATTTTGAAGAATCCTTATTCCAAACTGGAAAAGTGAGCTTATAAATGAAATACAGTGAACTGAAACTAATAGTTGACTTGTCATTTTTTTACACTATAAGGTCTTTAGTATTTATATAGAAAATGGAGTATGAGCTGCTTTAATATTTGGTTCATAAGATTTTAAATCAGTCCACTTATATTTTAATCTGATATTGTTTTGAGAAAAAAAAACTAAGAATTTAAAAAAACTATGAAAATACCAACATACAGAAATAACCCAAAAATATCAAGTTTCAATATAATAATAGAACATTAAAGTTCTACATTAAAGTTCAAAATGGAAAAAATACATATATTTAAATAAATATTTCTTCCCTGAAGGTTGATTGCACCTCCCTTAACTGCAATGAAAACAACCCCAAGAACAAAACCTTCAAATGGAGATCATAATCCTATGAAATTAGCCCCACTTAAATTTTTACTCATGATATCTGCTCAGGGCCGGACTGGGTGGTCAAAAGGCGTGGGAAGTCTGAGTCGAAGGGCGCCGATTCAGCCTCCACAGAACTTTAAGAATTTAAAACGGACATTTCAAAAAACCCCGTAAATACAGAAGCGTGTTTTTTTTAAATTATTATTTATTTATTTAAAATTCATTATTATTTCGTTAAGACTTTAAAATCTTACCTTTAATTCCATGATATTATAATAGGAACTTTCAATTGGATTTTGCTCTTCCCACATGCTTCATTAGAAAACATCAGTTAGGGCGGAAATGAATATTTACACTGGAAGTAATGTCCGCGAAACTAAAAAATCCATTCTGATATGAAAATTTTAATCTTGGTACATGCAGATATTGCTCTTCTGTTGTTTCTTCTATTTATGCTCATTTATATTTTTTGAAACACATGATTCAATGTTTAAAAGTAAATTGTAAGCGAAAAATTGCAAGCAGAAACACACTTCTATATGCCAAAAATGTAATGATGGACTTTGTTTAGCCTGCTTTCCAAAGTTTTACTCCTAATTATTTTCCTAGGAGGGTAAGTTAAAATTTTGAAATTTATGTAGTGCATTGGACCGTTGTCCTATTTATAGGACAGCCTGTATTTGAAAAAATAAAAAAGATAATTTCAAAATTTTTGTTTTATATGTGTAAGAACCTCCTAGTAATAACATAAATGCAATTTAAAATTTTTTTGATGACGCATTCTATAAATGGTCCAATATGGGTTAAGCAAAAACAACAAATTTAATTTCACCAGATCTTCGCGGATAATCCGCCCCGTGGATAACCCGCTCGAAGATAATCGAGAGTATACTGTAATAGTTTTCAAATCATCACATTGAAACTCATAGATCATATTACAACTAATTATAAATCCATGCATTGTAATTCTATAATTTAGGATTATACATCTAGGAAAATATTTTCTTAATACAAAGAAAATGAAAATTAAAATGAGAAACTTGCCGTTGAAAAGATTCGTTCTTATAGTGTATTCAATTTTTCTGAAGCTCCGAAATCACTTCTTCACTAATTCTAAAATCTAACCCAAATGACTCATTGATTCATGTAACAGCACTCTCCCGAGACAAGCACAAGACGTAAGTACCGCCAATAAATCTCGCCATTCTACTCGTATTCTTGACCATTGATATGTGTTGTCACTTTCACCCTCACATCCCTTTTTTATTGAGGAAACGCCCAATAGGTTCTGGGAAACAACGAGGGTCTGCTTTTGTTCTCGGGAGTGTAGGGATAGTGACTTTAGGGAGCAAAGATGAGCTACAGTAGATAGCGGAGCGCAGTGGACTGCTTTCCCTGCTTACGAAAGGGCGCCTACCCAACAGCCTTCAGGAGGGCATGAGATAGCGTTTCTTTATAAGATATTGAAAGCCCAGTGTACATTTTAAAAAAAAACAAACACATTGTGAAAACAGTAGAAGGGCGCCGTTCGGGAGGGCGCACCGGGAAATCTCTTGGTCAAGTCTATGGCCAGTCCGGGCCTGTATCTGCTCCATGATTCCGCCAGGGGGGCACGTCTTTATCAATAGCTATATATGTAACAGAATCTATAATACATGTCTACACTTACCAAGATATGAGGGCAAAAAAAAAAGATTTTACTAAATGACTCATCAATGAATAATTAATTTCATTGTGATATTACACTTTTAAATACCATGAACAGCATATTTAAAATGAAATAAGATTTATTTCATTGTTATTATTATTATAATTCATGTATAAATATATTTGAGATTTAAGCTAAGTAGTAAGTAGTAGATACAAGAATATAAACATTTGAAAAACTTATGAGCCCATTTGCTTAAAATGTATTACATACCCCACCAAAGGAAGTAACAACAATTTATCAAAAATCATGAATAAAAAATAAATATTCAAAGTAAAAAATAAATAAATAGTCAAAAATTAAAGAATAAAATATGTGGATATATGATAGTATGTATTAAAATAACTTCCAACTTTCAATATAATTGAAATACTTACAAGTTGCTGGAAAAACCATATCTTTGTAGCATAACCTGCAAGGGTATGGTTTCTCCAGTGCAGCGTTGCATTTTTGTAGGCAGACGAGGATTTCCATTTAATTGATTTCTAAGGAATCATGTTTTATTAAATTGAACTTTAAATTCTAAATGAAGAGTGCAAAATGGTACACCACTACTATGAACTTCCTTTCAAAGAAAAATTTTTCAAGGGGGCATTTCACAGGTAAGCAATATTATTATTACATTTTACATAAATGTCTTGTAGTTTTTCTAATTTAAGCTGCTTGTTTGCTATGAAGTTTGTAACTATTTTTGTTAAATATTGACTTTCATCAGTGAAACAAATAAGGATAATATTTTGTACACTACTATTTTGTTATCATCTGGAAGTGTTTTTATTCTCTGAGAAGTGAAATGCATTTTCAAAGCGTTTATTTCAGTTCTTTGCTAGTTAATCTTAATGTTGGTTTTTCCCCTGCAGTTCAAAAAAATTCTTTTTTTTTTCTCTCTTTAACTACAAACAACACCTTCATTTTTTTTTCACTTTTTTGTTTCCATATTATCTTTAAATAATTTGCATTTATATGTGGATATTGTAAAATCGACGGAATAGCTGAATGTGCTTCTGATTGAATTTATACACCATTCGTGTTGGCATATTACGCTCAATATAGAATGCCTAATTTTTGAAAAAATAATTAGTTACAAATGAAATAAAACTGAATGAAAAATTATTATTATATTATCATGAAAATACAGCTTAGAAACAGGAGATCACGAAACTATCTCTTACTTGGAAGCTTTTCCATCAACTGATTTTCGTTCATCGCTGAAACAAAGATTTATAAATTAATTATATTTGAATTTTTATATATTAAATATATATTTTCTAATTATATACAGCATTTTATTGAATAAACATTAATAATGTTTGAAAGATAATTCAGGAAAAAAAGTTATCTCAACACATTGTTTTTTAAAATTACAATTAGTTTTTTTAATTACATTAGTTTTAATATGTGTCCCTGAAATCATCATCAATGTTTAACATAAATTCAAAAGTTTTCTTTTAATGTTTAAATGGCAGGGAAAGGGACAAAGGATGTCAACTGGAACAGTGAAAATAAAAAGAAAAGAAAAAAAAAAGTAAAAGAAGAAAAAAACATTGGAAGTCCAACAGCCTAAGTCTAAAGTGTCCAGTTGTGCTAAAAAAATATGCTTCAAATAAATAGCTTTCCGTTTCAAATAATTTCCACTTTATATTTCGTAATAGAAGTACAACCTTTGTGCATGCTAGCAAAAAATCATTAGTGAAAAAACAATATGTCTTGTTATAGTTTGACAATGTGGTATGATTAGTTTTCATTTTTTTGTCATGAAAATACATCTTAGAAACAGTAGATCACGAAACTATCTCTTACTTGGAAGCTTTTCCATCAACTGATTTCCGTTCGTCACTAAAACAAAAAAGATTCATACGTTATATTATATTCGGATTAGCATATATTAAATGCATACTTTCTAATTATATTCAGCATTTTGTTGAATGAACATTAATAATGTTTGAAAGGCAATTTAGAATAAAAAATAACTTAGATATATTGTTTTTTTTTTTATTACATTTCACACAAACTTTTAAACCAGTGCCTTTGTTAAACCAGTTATCATCAATGTTTATCATGAATGAAATGTTTATTGTTTCAGTTTCAAATGGCTGGGAAAAGAACAGTAGATATGAGCAGGAACAGAGGGGGGGGGGGGAGAGAATAAATGAAAAAGAAAAAACAATAGAAGTCCAACGGCCTATGTCTGGAAATCCAATAGAATTCCAATACCGGAACGGCGGGAAAGGCTAGACAAAACGCTAAAAGTGTCTTGTCTATTTCCTCCTGAAAAACGTACAAGGGACAGACAGGATCAGGTGAGTTTGAATCTGTACAAGTACTTTTTAAGACAGCAGTTTCCAACCTTTTAGGACTCTGGAGGACTAATTTTGTGAAAAAAACTTAGAAGCCCACTGCGTAAGTAAAAATCTGATGAAAATTAGACACTTAATACATTTGTAACAGGAATATAGGTGTTATCGCGCGATGGATATAGGTGTATGTTACACAGATGCAACATAGGAAGTAAGTTTTCCATCAAAATTTTTATTCATAAGGAAAACAGTGAAACAAATCACAATGTCATTAGCATTTTTCGACTACCACTGAACTTAGCAGCAGAGCAAAAGTTGTTTGTATCAACTGCCCGTTTCATCCCACAAAACACCAAACAGTTCCAAAGTTTTTAAACCTTTCCTAATAAAGTTAACCAGTGTTACCGTATCATCAGTTGTTATCTTTGTTTTTCTTAACACTTGTAAAAATTTTAAACAGGAAGAGCATCTGCTACGTTTTTAAATTTTGTACTTCATCCCATCAAACTTCCTCTCTTATTATTTCAACGGTGAGCATAGTGAGTTCACCGACGCTGTAAAGACCCTTGTTTTTGCCTGGTAAGCCCATGTGCGAACATCGTCAATGCATCGTTTAAAGAATCTATAATCGAAATTAGGGCTGACAAAGGCCATGTCAGCCTAGTCGGAAACTAGGGGCCTGGCTCTTGAGGAGGCTCGGAACTGAATTGGAGTACCATAAATTGATAACGTGGGGGCAACGAGGGCTAGAGGGTTGGCAATCATTTGACAAGGGGTACGCCTTGTCTCTCAGTGGCCCTGCATGCAATAGCAGTAGGCTGTCAGAGAGCCCGACACCTGATCCGCTAAAAACAGGACTGGCCCATTGGGCGATTGCCTGATTGCCCGCCAGCTGTAAGGCTATTTTAAAATGATGATGCTTAAAAAAGTTGTTCCTTTTTGTTACATTTCGGGAGAGAGCAAAAACATTTGATACATAAAAAAGATGGGACTTGTGCTCTTTTAACACTGCCAAAAATTTTTAATGGAATTTATTGAATACAACAATGCTCTTATGGGTCAATGCAAAATAGGATTCTACATATAATGCAGTGACAAAGTGAAAAATCAGAATTTTTGGATTTACTCCAGTCTGGCTCTGAGGTTTGTGCCATCAAGAGACGACGGGTCAACTAGAATCGTAAACAGAAGACTTTATCTTGTTCCAGTAAAGAGTCAGCAGGCAAACGGATAGAATGGTCAGAAATGAGTTAATATAATTCAATCACTGTGTGCCTTCACACTTCACATAGATACAAAAAACTTTTTTTTAAACAAAATAGCTGTTAATTAAGGGAAATTACAGGAAATATGAAGGAAAATAGGAAATATAGAAAAAATAACAGGAGTTTTTTTTAAATATACAGGAATTATATGGAATAAGCGCATACAGCTCTCTATCTTATTAATCATTTTTCTTACCCGGAACTTTTACTAGATGCAGATGCGCCTCGTTTTGACTTAACTAGTTTCACATCAGTTGACCCTTTCTTTGATTCCTCATCAGAAACTCTATAAAAAAAGAAAAAATAATGTCTCATACAATGTACTATTAGCATGTAAAGACATAAACAAAAATATATGGAAGCTCAAACAACAATAACAAAGAAGTGAGTGCTCTTTTAGAGTTTAATAGTTGTGAATAGCAAGTTTTCCTTTTTTGCAATATATGTAAATAATAGAAATTCTATGACTTTTAATTCGTTGAAGAAAAAATAGCAGAGCAAAACTAACAAAGTAGCACAATAACTTGAAGGAAATTTAAAGCTCTACATTATAGTCATAGATATTTTTTTTCAAATAATCCTAGAAGGAGCTAAGAGAAAATAATTAATTTTTAATGATGTAACACAAATCTCAAAAACCATGAGAATGTCAGCAAATCTGTTTAAAAACAATTTTGCAGGAAATTTAATTAGTTTCAACTCAGAACACAATTTTTTCACCATTTTTGAGATGCACTCGAAAAATTTAAAAATGGGCTCTCTGCCTCACCTTCTAGGGTTGGGGACTTCATTATGTTTGCTTAGTAACTACCCTTAACAATATTCGAAAGTAAAAAACTCTCACATTTTATATGCACGCTACAGCCCTCTTTTCTGAAATCTTTTACTGGATCAATAAACTTATTTTGGCACAGAAATGATCAAGAGACACAAATTATTTTACGTTAGTTGTGCTAAAAATTATGTGCTTCAAGTAAATAATCTTTCATTTCAAATAATTTCTACTTTATACTTTGTAATAAAAGTAAAACTCTTTGCAAAACTAGCATAAAACCCTTTGTGAAAAAATGATTTATCTTGTTATTGTTTGAAAATGTAGTAGGATTCATTTTCATTTCTATTATCATGAAAATACAGCCTAAAAACAGTATACAGTAAAACCTCTCCAATACGGACACCTAAGGGGACCTAAATATTGTCCGGTTTAAAGGGGCGTCCGCTTAAGGGAGGGACAAGAAAAGTGAATACAAAATTGGTTTCTACATAGTTTAATTATTACAGAGCAATTAATTACACATATTAAAAGAAAACTTATTCCCTGAACAAGAGCTATATCTTTGTAACAGAAAAATAATGAAATGGAATAAGCTTTAGTTCATTAAAAGCATTTCACCACTGAGGCCTATTAATTTTGTTAATTCATTAATGGGTTCTTCCTCATTTTATATTTTTTCTTTCAAAGTCAAAGCTTTGCGAGACAGTTTTTCTACGTGGACGCGAATAGAGGACACATGATGCAACAGGGTCAAACGAGGTACCTCTTCCAAAACTCTAGAAATGAAACTAAATCATTCCAAGCAGCTTCACTTCTCCCTGGCAGTAATAACCAAGAGGCCGCATTCTATCAGTAGAGGTTTTAATAAGACTTAAGCAAAATCACGTTCTCAACATCTATCGTAAACACTGAAGAGCACATGGCGGCAGGACCCTATGATCTATAGTCCTGACATGGCGGACAGTTTGATTACTCTAGGGAGAAGATCAAAACATTTAACCAGTTTACCGAGCGGAGTCGCACTCCATGACCAACAGCTGTACTATTTCTTAGAATCCGAGCTATCCCCAAGAGTCTAAATTGTATTCTCTACGCTAAACCAACATTCGCTTTCCACCTCAGCAGACTTTTTCCTGTCAAGTTCTAAAATGGTAGTGTATTTTTGTGGTTTGTTGTGGAAGAAGGTGTGACTAATTCCCCTTGTGGTTGCCTATGTTTAACAATCTCTGTGTTGGAAGTGAACTGAAGCAAGTATTTTCAATGGATCTTTTATCTTTTTTTCCTCCCAACAAGAAAAGGGACAGATTTCTCCGAACTTGTCCGTCGGTGTCCGTTTTAATGAGTAAAGAAATAGCCTTTTTGCAAGATAAGCTGTGTCCGTGTCCGGTTAAGTGAGTGTCCACTTTAAAGAGGGGATTCTTAATGGTTTAACCCTAGAAAAAGGACGGGAAAAAAATAAACTGTCCGTAATGAGGGGTGTCCGCTTTGAAGGGGTGTCCGTTAAGCGAGGTTTCACTGTATTACGAAACTATCTCTTACTTGGAAGCTCCTCCATCAAATAATTTCTTTTTGTCACTGAAGCAGAAAATATTAAAAATATGTATATATATTAAATATATTGGGATTTTCATTTATTAAATGCATACTTCTTAATTTTTTTGTTGTATGTACATTAGGGTGTCCCAAAAAAAAACAAAAGTCGGAATTTTGTAACGCATATCCTCTTATTTTTTTCCTTTTACATCAAAAAAATTGTAAAAAAAGTTTCATGCAATTTGAGCAACGGTAACCCGTGCCGACTTGCGTCCGAAAGTGCGAACTAGCCCTTTTTCACTAGGCCAAATTGAAAAAAACTTTTTTTGGAAATTCAAAATTTCATGTTGATAAAACGCTTCCCCTAGATCCCAACATGTCCCAAAAAATCATTTATCCAAATAAAAAGTTATTTAGGTACCCCAAACAAGGCTTAAAATTCATAATTTTCTTCAAAAAATAGTTTTTTTTCTATGTATTTTGTAAACAACGAAAGAAAAATTTTACGAAGATATCAAGATGAAAAATATGAAGCATAAAGTATATAATTAGAGCTAAACATAAGTTTTTTCTCTCATTTTATATTTATTTCTCTCGGAAATTACTCAAAATTAAGGTTTTTTCAAGTGTTAAGTTAAATTTTCTATTTTAAATAATACAACATTTTTTATTATTCATCTGAAAGTATATTCCTTAGTGATTTTGGAACTTGATATTTTCTTTAAATGCATCTGTAATTTAAAATAAATAAATAGTTAAAATGAATAAATTGAAAAAAAAATTAAAAAAACTATGACAACGATTTATTATTTACTACAATATTACAGAACAATAAACATTACTCGTTTGTTTATTGCAGTCGGGGTATATATTTCGGTTCTCTTGGACGCAACACAACAAAAATTGTTTTTGCTCCTCGTCAACTGTTAGCAAACCATGACAGTCCTGCATCATTTTTACAGCTCTTTCAGCTGTACCATTTATTGGTCTAAACAATGAGACCATCCTTTTTCCCTCAAGGCATTTTTTTCGATTCGGCTCAGTACACAAGTACTAGTTTACACTTTCAAGCACAAGTCGGCATATTTTGTAATTTTTTAAATTATAATAAACATTTATATTTCTCTAAATATTAGATTTTTTCCATTTATTTATTGCATCATTTGTGAATTTTAAATTGCAGATACACTTAAAGAAAATATCAAGTCCCAAAATCACTGAAGAACAAACTTTCAAAACAGCATTTGCAGATGAATAATAAAAACATGTAGTAGGGGAATGTGTGACAATGTGAAATAGCAGGGTAAAGTGAAATGGTGAAATATTTTCCCAGCTTGCAGTGTAACCTATCTAGCAATATTTTAACTAAGTTCCTAAACAGATAATTAATTCCTGTCAAAAAATAAGTAGCCCCAAAGATCAACGAAAAGCCATTTTAAAAATTTGATACTTTTATTGTAATATTCGTGGTTTTTCAAAAATATTTCTTGTTATTATAAAAGGATAAGATTTTTGTAATTATCATCCAAACTATTAATTGAGAACTACTGATATCCAATGCAGTCCTTATTTAGTTAAAATTAGGCATTTTTTGATTTTTAATGTTCAATGTAATTTGTCAAGTGCACACGGGGCAAAGTGAAATAATTCATTTCGTGTACTTATTCATTCATTTATTAAATCACTCACGTATTTCTTCATTTATTAATTCATTTACATTCTTTAACTTAATTATTTACTCATTCATTTACTCATTTTCTTATTCGTTTTCTATTTTATTCACTCATTTATTTTTTTCTCACACCTTAATTAATTTATTTATTCATTTACTTGCTCATTTCTTTATTTTTCGTGAATAAATATTTTTTCGTTTATTTACGTATTCATTTGATGAAAATTACTGTTAATCGTCGAATTGAAACATTTTCATAACAAAAGTATTTTATTTTTCACTTTAGCCCATGTTTTTTTGAAGTGAAAAATTTTCACATTTTTTTAAAGTTCAAAATAACTGCCAAAGATGAAAAATAATATTTCAACGAAAGTATTATCAAAAAAACATTATTCCTTCTTTATGTATCAAAATTTTTAGAACAAAATTCCCATTTGTTCCTTTTGAAGTAGGCAAGTAAACTTAACTATTTCACTTTGCCCCACATGAAAAATGATCAAATAAGCTTTGTGCTGAAATATAATTGAAATTAAAATCCAACTTAAATATAGCACAAATTAGGTAGAAAGTACAGAATGTACTGCGTACATGCTGTACTTTCTACCCAATTTTTGCTTTATTTACATTGGTTTTTAACTTCATTTGTAAAAAAAATTGGTATTTAAAGTGGAAAAGTTTAACTTAAAATTGGAAAGACCCTTATTTTGAGTAATTTAAGGGGGAAATAAAAATAAAATGAGAGAAAAAACTAATATTTAGTTTTAATTATATACTTTATGCTTCATATTTTTCATCTTGATAATTTCGTAAAATTTTTCTTTCGTTGTTAACAAAATACATAGAAAAAAAAGCTATTTTTTAAAGAAAATTATGAATTTTAAGCCTTGTTTGGGGTAGCTAAATATTTTTTAATTTGAATAAATGATTTTTTTTGGGACATGTTAGGATCTAGGGGAAGCGTTTTATCAACATGAAATTTTGAATTTACGAAAAAAGTTATTTTCAATTTGGCCTAGTGAAAAAGGGCTAGTTCGTACTTTCGAACGCAAGTCGGCACGGATTACCGTTGTTCAAATTGCATGAAACTTTTTTTACAATTGTTTTGATGTAAAAGGAAAAAAATAAGAGGGTATGCGTTACAAAATTCCGACTTTTGGTTTTTTTTGGGACACCCTAATGTACATTACTGATATTTGAAAGTCAATTTAGAAAAAAAAAAAAATCAAAGCACATTGTTTTTTTTTAAATTACATATCAGACAAGTTTTTAAAAAAAGTGTCTCTGAAATTATCATTAATGTTTATCATAAATGTAAAGTTTGTTGTTTTACTTTCAAATGGCGAGGAAAGACACAGCAAAAGTCAGCAGGAACGGGCGGGGGGGGGGGGGGGTTATAAATGAAGGAAAAAAACATTAGAAGTCCCACAGCATATCTCTGGGGATCTTATACAATTTCAATACCGAAACAGCAGGAAGGGCAAGGCAAAAGGCTATGCATATCTCGTCTATTTCCTCATGAAAATTGTAAAAGGTACAGAAAAGATCAGGTAAGTATGAATCTGTGCAAGTACTTTTTAAGACAGGAGTTCCCAACCTTTTTAAGACTGCGGACTACTAATTTTGTGAAAAAAACTTATAAGCCCACTAAATAAGTAAAAATCTGAGGAAAAATAGAAACTTAATATCGTAAGAGGAATCTATGTGATATCGTTCAACAACTCCAATATAGTGCATGTTACAGATACGACATAGAAAGTAATGTATATACTCTCAAATAAGTCGAGAAATTTTGTCCAAAAAATGAAGTGGAAGAAGGGTCAACTTATATGAGGGTCAAAATTTTCAGATTGACAATTGGGGAGAAACTATGCAAAACGCCGACGTACGGTTACAGGTGGTTGCCTTTAAGTTGCTCGTGTGACAAGTTGAGCCTATTTATTTGAAAAAAAAAAAAAAAAATAACCAAACAACCCTAAAGAATATACAAGAATCAAGAAAATGTTATTTCTCTTTATTAAGAATGAAATCAACAACTAAAAAAAATTGTAATCGGAAATACAAACTTCGGGATTGTTGAAACGGAAATGTTTTCATATGAGCTACACTTTTTGTCTTGAGAGTGGCAACATTTTGTTTGCTCAATCGTCTTTTGATATCGCATGAGCTAAGTTTTTCTTTCTGCTATTTTAATAAACAAAAGCGGAAATCAGCCACTGCAGGTTTTTAAAATTTCCCTTGCAGGAAGGCCGCTTTATATAAATTTGGTGTGAGTGAGAAATTAGTCTAAGAAAGAGAGATTGGTGAAAAGATTTTTAATTAGTGAATAAATGTGCTCTTATTTTTGAATATTTTTGAAAATATTTTGAGATTTTCTTTTGGGAGAAGAGGGAGTCAACTTTTACATGGGTTTCTCTGAATTTGGGGGGTTGAATTATAAGCGAGATCGACCTATACGCGAGTATATGTGGTAAATTTTCTACCAAAATTTCCATTTTTAAGGAAAACTGAAATGAATCACAATGTTGTTAGCACTTTTGGACTGCCGCTGAACTCTGCAGCAAAGTAGAAGTTGTTTGTATTGACTGCCTACTTCACCCCCCCCCCCAAATGGTTAGAATGACTAGAAATGAGAAACTAATACAATCACAGTCCAGCTTCACAAAAGTACAAAAAACTATATTATTTCCTCTAAATGTCTGAAAACTATGGAAAATTTAAGAAAATTTGGGAGGAAATTGAAAATATAGAGGGAAAAAAAGGAGGTTTTTCTAACATACAAGAATTGTAGCAAATGTCAGAGCACTGCAATCTCTAATTATTTTTCTTACCCAGAACTGTTGCTAGATGCAGATAAACTTCGTCTTGACTTAACTAGTTTCACTTCAGTTGATTCTTTCTTTGATTCCACATCAGAAACTCTGCAAAAAAAAGTATGACGTCTCATACAATGTACTACTAGATTGAAGAAGCATAATCTATAATACATGGAAGCTGAAACAACAAATACAATCCTTTAAATGTTGTTTTTTAAAATGCACTCAAAAGCGAATTTTAGCAGGAAAAAAGTAGGAATTAAGCAACTAAAAACAAAGTAGGAAAAGTAGGAACACATTTTTGAGGAATTAGTAATTAATTTTTGAGCAGGAGGGATGGAAAAAAAATGAAAATAAATCTTAATTTAGCTTAAATTTATTTTCAGACGAAAAGTTTACTCCAGAATCGAATGTATAATGATGACAATTCTTACAAAATATTTCTTAAGGAATAAATCATTACATTTAAATATCAAGTCTCTGTCTATCAGCTATGAATTAAATTGCAACTATTTTATCAAAATTAAAATTAGTAAAAAAATCTATCCACTAAAAAACAACAGAAAAAATAATATATAAAAAAGGAAACTAGAAATAATTCCTACTAATAGATTATTATTTCTGAAAGCTTTAAAGGTACTATAATACATATTTTGATTGTAATTTTCTCTAATCCGCTTCACTTCTAAACGAACTAATTTTTCCTCTTTGAAAAATGTAAAGTTAATTTCTAAAATATAATTTGATTTTAAATAAAGCTCAATGCAGGAACACCCTGTACTTAAAATACTAGGGAGGGGGGTGAAAAACTTAATTTAAAGATAGAAACCGTAAACTTTAGTGAATGATAAAACATGAGTGTGCAAATATACTCACATCCAATAAGAAAAGCGATTAGGCATTAAAAATAATTAAATCAAACAATGCTTTTTACAAATTTGCCGCATAAGAAAAAAAATTTAGAAGGTAACAGTGACCTTCCCTCAGGGCATCCTTGACTCTATGAAAATCAAAATAGCATAATCAAAAAAGCTTGCGTTTTTCAGCAAAAACAGAGGTAGGCTGAGCTTTTTCGCACCCTGGTAGTTGCACTCCTTCAAACCATGAGAAAGTGGTTCTCAATGTGGCGATGCAAAATTGAAACTACACAATTTTTGAAAGGCATGGGGAAAAAGTAGGAAAAAATAGGAAAAAGTACAAAAAAAAAAAAAGTTAACAGTTGAAGAAAGTAGAAACAAGTATGAAAAGCAGGAACTCTTTAAGTTCCTGCAATACATCTTATCCTTGGTAGTAGCAAAAACCTAGAGAAAAAGTTTCCAGATAATTCCCTGATATTCTCTGGTTGGGCTGAAAATTTTTCCACATTTTATGATAGCGACTATCACACAAAATTAAAGGATGAAAAAACATTAGCATAACATCTGCAAAATGTCGCAGAATGTTTTAAAGAATCCCTTTTCCAAGCTAGAATACTTAGCTCATGAATGTAATTAAACTAATACTTGAATAATATATATTTTTCTTTTTTTTAACTATAAGGTCTTTCCTTTACATAGAAAAAAGATTGTGTGCTGCTTTAACACTTTGTTCATAAGATTTTCAGCACTAAAGTAGTCCACTTATGTTTTAGTCATTGTTCTGAAAAAAAAAGAAACTAAGAATCTTCAACTAAAACAAAGAAAACACCGAAATACCAAGAAAAGCAACAAATATCAAGATTTCATATGATAATAGAACATTTTTACATTAAATTTCAAAATGAAAAAAATATCTTCAAATGGATACTTTCTGCACTCAAGGGAAATAGCATCTCCTTTAAATGAAACAGAACAACCTCGAGAACGAAACCTTCAAATGGAGACCCTAACCCTATGAAGTTAGCCCCTTAAAATTTTAATAGACGATCACCTCACCATGACTTATTTGAGGGGGCGGGGAATTCCTTTTATTGAAAGTTATATATATATAACAAAATCTGCAATACATATTTCTTAAATCAGCCCTTCCCTAAACACACACAAATATAATTTAATTAAAATATGCAGTTTTCCCCGAAAATGTAAATATCCCTCGTAAATGAAAACAAAATGAAATTGAAAACAAAAATTACCTCCCCCCCCCCAACCAAAAAGAAAAGAATTACAAAAAATATGCAGTATTTATTAAGGAAGAAGCAAGCAAAAAGGATCTCAGGGCTCCCAACACATTTTAGCTAATGAAAAGGGTAAAAGAGGACTATTTTCAGTTAAAAAGGGGACTAAAGAGGACCCTTCAATATTAAAAAGAGGACTTGGGAGGACCATTCATAGTTAAACCCAGGAAAGCACCAAAAAGCAAATTAGTTGCCTTAGGTTTAATCCATGTAAAACTAATTTGCAAATTAACTGCAACAATGATTTTTAATGATAATTTCTTCATCAGCTATACCTTCTGAACAACTGACTTTTCAAAATTAGTTAATGAAATGTTCATTCCAGTGAGCGATTATTTATTGTTAATGATTGAATAATTACTAACACAAATGTTTGGACGAGGAGGGGGTGAGGGCACAATCACCTTATGTAACTAACGATCTTATAACCCCTATTTAAACACCCATGCACTAACTTAAAAAGTAATTTTTGAAATGATGGAATTAACTGCTTTAAAATTTAATTTAGTAATACTCATTATTGCATACCATCTTGTGTTTAAAAATATTATTTATTTATAATTTCATTCAGCAGCTTTTTTGGTAGAGGGAAACTTCAGAGTTATTTTAATTGAAAAGTAAATTTTTCTACCTATTAATAGGTGAAAATTAGCTGATTATTTTTAATCAGCTTGCATTCATAATTAAAAACCTTTTACATATAGTTATCACAGTTAAATAAATAAAGAGCTAAAGTGAAGTTGCAAAAACAATTAAAATAAACTGCTACAATATAACTTTGAATAAGAAGATTTAAGTTAAAATAGCAATAAACACATGTTAAAATAGTTCTCAAATTTCAAAATAAATGAAATATTTATAAGATGCAGAAGGATTGTAATCCGATACAATGCATCCAGTTTTTGGCGAAGCATGCATACCATATTGGTAAAAAGATTTTTACTAAATGAGCTAATACTTAAAATTCAGTTGAGGGAAAATCTTAATAAGTCAGTTAGTGTAATTTATCACATTTTACACTGATCTTCAAGAGCGGATTTTTCTGGGGAAAGAGTATGTAAAAATTGGAGGAACTGGGGGGGGGGGGGGTGAGCACTTGGTAGCGCTGTAAAAAATGATCACTGAAACTTGAGAGTTAAAAAAAGAAAAAAAGCCGGGTATTTTTGGCCAAATCTCACTAATATTTTAAGGGTTCACATAAAAAATTTTTTTGAAAGCGCAAGAAAAACATATTTAAGCAAATATGAAAACAGCCTAACCATGTTGCTGCTTGAATTTTATGAGCCTTTAAAATGGAGGCTTATGCAAAAACCATCCTCTTCACAAAAAATGAAAAAAGAAAAAAAAACCCCAAAAATAAAACTTAAATTAAGTAGATTTAAGATAGAATAATTAAAAATAGCTCTCAACTTTCAAAATAATCGAAATATTTACAAGATGCAAAAGGATTGCAAAATCAGAAACTGCGTGCACATTTCGGCGAAGTACATGCACGATATTGGTACGTCTTGAAAAAACTAAGTAAATGAGTTATTGATAGTTAAAAATTAGCTAACAGAAAGTTAAATAAGGCAGGTACGGCAGTTACTAAATTATAAGCCGATTTTTCCAAAAAAAAAGAGGAATTATTTTAGAAACAATTCGATTTTTCCGAAAAAAAATCGGATTTTCGGAGTTCATATAAATTGGAGAAATTCTAGGGGGTGGGGGACTAGACAGCTATGGATAAAATATTACTAAAACTTAAGAAATAAAATTTAAAAAAAAAGGAAAAAAAATATTTCGCCGATTTTTCAATATTTTGATCTTTGAAAGTTTGTAGCAATATCTTCTTGCAATTTCAGCTAAAAGAAGTTCAGAGTTCTGAAAGAGAGAAGAGCATACTTAAGTAAACCAGGAAACAGATTAAAAAAAAAAAGGGGAAACTCCGAGGGAGAAAAAGTTACTTCGGCATAGCGATCCGCTGATTTTAGCAAAAAATGGTGACACTTGCGTGTGACATGGTGGTCACAATAAATCGCTTTCAATTCTAGTACAATGACTATCTTCTGATAAATAGGAAAGAATTGGCGAAAATATTTTTTATTTGATTAACACTGTCCAGAAATCGGAATAAAAATTTACAAACACATGGTGCTTGCAACGTGAAAAAATGGCGTATGAGTCACGAAATTGCTTTGGATTTCATCCGCAAAAAGGATTGTTCATAGCAACATCGTTCTTATTAGCGTTCTCCTTCTGAGGGAGGGGGAAGTTGGAAAGTCCATCCACATTTGCAAACTTGGAGCCTGTCTGTGTTCCAGAAAATTTTGGTAACATTCTGCTTCAATTTGAGGTAACTCCTCCCTCAAACCACTCCGTTTGCAAAATTTTCATGCTGCGATGGTTGTTGGAGGAGTTATGACGACAATCTGAAGCGAAATAACTTTGGAAAACCAGGTTCAATAAGACAGAGGCACTGCATGTTTAGACAAAACATAAAAAAGTTGATTTTTAAGTAAAAATAATATAAAAGCGGATCAATCGGACCAAAACGTTAAAAAGCAGTCTAAAACGGACTTAACTCTAAAAAACGGACTTTGGCGGGAAAAACGGACCATTTGGGAGCCCTGGGATCTACAACAAATTTTTCTACATCAATTTGAATTGTTAAATTCATTGAGGAATGAGGAAGTGAGCACTCTTTTTGGGTCAAGTTTAATAGTTGTGAATGACTAGTTTTCCATTTTTACATTATAAGTCCATTATAAATATTCCTTAACTTTTAATTGGTTGAAGAAAAAGCAGCAAAAAAGCACATCAACTATAAAAAAATTTCAAACTCTACATTTCAGTCATGGATAATTTTTTTAATAATGATCCTGGAAAGCACTAAGAGCAAACGTTTAGCAAAAAAAGTGTGCCAAAATAATTTCTTAAAAAATTATTAATTCTTAATAATGTAAAAAATGTCCCGAAAACCAATGTAGAAATAATTTGGCAGGAAATTGAATTAACTTAAACTTATAGTCAGAACACATTTTTCCACCATTTTTAAGATGAACTCAAAATATAAAAAAATGGGCTCTCTTCTCCCATCTTTAGCGCACCTTAGGGTTTGAGACTTTATTATATTTTCCTACTAACTACCTCTAAAAATATTCTGATATCAAAAACTCTCACATATTCTATGCATGTTACATTCCACTTTTGTGCAATTACACAGGTCTGTGATGAAAGAATTGTTGCATACTTAACTATTGGTTTTAACAGTATTTTATGTGCTGATTACGGAAAAAATAGTAAAAAAATTCCATCACCCTCTTCGCCTGAAATGTGCTCATTTTTAGGGTTTTCAGGTTCAAGATGCACAAGATTTTTCAATATTATAGCCTATATTTAATAATAGAGCTTACATGGTGAACATGTTATTAAACAATGTGAGCACATTACATGCAAAAAAAAAAATGTTTTTATTTATTTGAATAAGACAATAAATCTAAACTGGGAAAATCCATTTCCTACTAAAACAAGACAATTCTCACTCAGTTTTTGCTTCCTCCTCATTCTTACTGTCTACTAGGTCTCATGAAGATTTTGCTCTTATGAAGAAATGGCTACTAGAGGATGAGTTAACTCTCCCAACTGTTTCTGCTATATTAGTGGGTCTTAACGGTTAAGAAGCAACGAAAGAACATTTCTAATTTTGTTAAGAAGTTGTATTTTGTATAATTTGATGTTAAACTAGGAGATAAATCTTGGGCTCCCCATATAGTGCATTCTGTGTGTTTGAAGAACTGAGACAATTGTTTCAAGGTAAGAAAAATTCACTTCGTTTTGGATTACCCATGATTTGGAGAGAGCCTGAAAATCAGTGATGGCTGGAATTTTTTTCTTTAGTGTAAGGTTTCAATTTGAAAAACAGAAAAAAAATTTCATACCCAACCAACATACGTTCGGCTATTCGCCTGGTTCCTCAAGGACTTGACTTGTCTAATTCCTTCTCAAAGACTTACAATAGCTTTGCAACACATATCCATCACTTTTGTGCTCTTTTTAGCTAGGTTTGATTATTTTTCTGCTTTTACTTTATGTTAAAATTTTTTAAAAAAATCAAAATTATCCGTTTTTTTTTTTTTCTTTTTGTACTTTTTTCCAAAACTTCAACTCTATTTTGTAGGCAATGCCAGTTTTGAAATCAGCGCAAAAAGTACACAAAGATCAGTTAACTAAATCAAAACAATTTTACAAAAAGTATTTTTGCAGACCTGTGTTATTGACTGAATCAATAAATATATTTTAGCACAAAAATAATCAAGAGAAATAATTTATTGTACTTTATTTTGTTAAAAAATATGCTTCAAAGTAATATTCTTCCATTTCAAACAACTTCCAGTTTATATTTTGTAATAAAAGTACAACTCTTTTGAAATCCTAGCAAAAATCCTTTGTGAAAAATAATTTCTTATTATAGTTTGACAATGTAGTAGGATTAATTTTCATTTATATTGTCACGAAAATACAGCCTAGAAAAAGTAGATTACGAAACTATCCCTTACTTGGAAGCTCTCCCGTCAAATGATTTCTTTTTGTCACTAAAAGGAAAAAAATTAAAAATATGCATTAATTATATTGGGATTTTTATGTACTAAATGCATAGTTACAAATTATCTACAGTGTTTTCTTGTAAGTTCATTACTGGTATTTTAAAAAACAATTTAAAATAAAAAAAAATTCTCAGTACAGTTTGTTTTTCAAAATCACAGGGCACACATGTTCATCATGAACGCTTTTATTTATTTATTTATTTTCAAATGGCTGGGAAAGGGACAGCAGATGCTAATAGTAACAGTGGAAAAAAAAAGATATAAAATGAAAAAATATATATATTGTAACGAGTCCGTAGCACCTTCAACTTTCTTTAAATGAGCATTAAAATCTTCAGGAAGTAACTATAAATTTATTTACAAGTATGTACACTATTTACAATAAGAGCAGGAAACAATTGCTAAACATCCAGCAATTAGGCAGCACACAGTACACTGTACTCTCAACAGTAACTCAGCACCACGTATCTAACGTGAACAGTAATTAAGCAATTACAAAAGCAAAAACAACATTCGTCCAAGCGAACGAAAACGAGCATCTCAGAAAACCCATCTGAGAAAAACTGACTGACTTGTGTTCAAGGCCAGCTATTTATACACGGAAAGAATTCCCGACAACTTTCTAGTAATATCTGGAATATTCCAAATCATTCATAACTTTAAACAATTCATTCAAGAAAACGCTAGAAATAAAAAGAAAAACACCACTCCGAGCGAAAATTTCTTCACGCTTATTAAAGTTAGGGCAAGTGTAAAAACTACAAAGTGTTACGGGGCCGGTATACAAGTGATAAAAGTGATATCTTCAGATACTTTTGCAACATGACGTCAGATAAAACCAAAACTAATGAAAATGATGCAAGGCAGGAAAAACAACAACTATTTACAAGATTTGTAACATTGCCCCCTTCCCAAGGACTGCACGTCCCGGGCAGTACAATCCCCAGAAAGGAAGCAAGGGAAGACTTACAGATGCACACATTACATGATGACCAATCATAAACATGATAAACAATAACAATGAGAACATGAAAGAAATAATAACATTGATAAAGTAATATTACAGACAATTAAAGGCAAAAGTTATATACAAAATTTACAAACAAATTACCATGGTAGCTTTAGATTTACGTTACGAACTATGGCCATAGTATGGGGCTAGCCGATCATAATGGACAACCCTAGGTTTTGAATGTGATGACTTCTGGATCCTCACTACGACGTCGTTCAGCCGGTGGAGAACTGTGTAAGGTCCATCCCAATGCGACTGCAATTTGGGTGACAGACCTTTACGTCGGATGGGATTCCATAGCCATACTTTGTCACCTTTTTGAAAGTCATGACCAGTGGACCTTGTGTCGTATCGGGTTTTCATCTTCTCCGTCGCGATGTTGATTCGCTCCCGTGCGAAGTGATGAACGTCTTCCAACCGGGCCTGAAGATCCTGAACGTACTCCTCAGGCGATGAAGGCGCATCTGGAGGGAGACCGAAGACGAGATCACAGGGTAGCCGAAGCTCTCGGCCGAAGAGCATCTGTGATGGGGAATATCCGGTGGTCTCGTGGACAGCACTGCGGTAGGCCAGCAGAAACGGAGGAAGTTTCTTGTCCCAATCCTGTTGATTTTTGGAGACCATAAGCGAGAGATTATTAAGGATTGTCCTGTTGAATCTCTCCACCATGCCGTCCGATTGTGGGTGTAGTGGTGTCGTTCGAGTTTTCTCAATTTTGAGGATTTTACATAGGCCCTTAAACACAGCAGAGATGAAGTTTCTCCCCTGATCGGAGTGGATCTGCAAAGGTGTCCCATATCTCGAGATCCAATGCTGGACTAGAGTCTCTGCTACAGTGGTAGCTTCTTGATCCGGAATGGAATATGCTTCGGGCCATTTGGTGAAATAGTCGTTGGCAAAGAGGATGTATTTGTTCCCATCAGTAGTTTTCGGTAGAGGACCAAGAATGTCGATCCCGATTCGTTCGAAAGGAGCTCCTATGTTGTAAAGATGTAGCTTCCCGCGGCTTCTTCTCTTCGGTCCTTTACGGGCAGCACAGGCGTCACAAGAATGACACCACTTCTCTACGTCATCCTTCGCCTTGCTCCAGAAGAAGCGTTCTCGAACCTTGCAGAGGGTTTTCAACACACCAAAATGTCCTCCAGTCGGACTACTGTGCAACTCCTTTAGAACGTCTGGAATTCTTGATCTGGGAAGGAGTAACTGCCATTTGAATGCTTTACCATCGTCAGATTCCCATTTCCGATACAGGACGCCATTTCGCAACTGGAGAGATTTCCATAGAGCCCAGTATCTTTTCGTTGCAGGACTGTAGATAGAAATGTCTTGCCAACTAGGTCGCCGACTGTCTTTTTCCATTAACTCCATGATAGGCTTTAGGTCTGGGTCTTCAAGCTGATCTTTTCTTACTTGGTCGTCACTCCATGGATCAGGATCTGAAGATGATGAAGTAGCAGTAACTTGACAGGCAGTAGGGATTGTCGTCCCGTACTGTTTTTCTATTCGGGAGCAATAATGGCAGTTCTCGGAACACGGTCTTCTTGATAATGCGTCAGCATTACCGTGTGACAAACCTTTTCGGTGCTTAATCTCGATGTCATATTCCTGGAGCCGCTGTATCCACCTGGCTACCTGGCCCTCTGGATTCTTGAAATTCAACAGCCAAGTTAAAGAGGCATGATCAGTCCGGAGCAGGAATTTACGGCCGTAGAGGTAATGATGGAAATGTTCTACAGCTTTAACTATGGCGAGCAATTCCTTCCTCGTGACACAATAATTTCGCTCCGACTTGGATAAGCATTTGCTCCAGTAAGCGATGACACGTTCGTTACCGTCTATTTCTTGAGATAAAACAGCTCCAACGCTCTCGTGGCTCGCATCAGTGTCAAGTATGAAGGATTTTTCAGGCTGAGGATAAGAGAGAATAGGCGTTGATGTTAAAGCCTCCTTCAGCTGTAGAAATGCATCCTCGCATTCTTTAGACCATTCAAATTTTTGTTTGCTCTCCGTCAGCTTATGCAAAGGTCGTGCAATGTTGGAAAAACCCTTCACAAACTTCCTGTAATACGTGCAGAGCCCCAGGAAACTTCGCAGCTGATGGACATTTTCGGGGCGGCTCCAATTCTTGACTGCAGATACCTTATCTGGATCTGTTCGTACACCTTCGGAAGAGATAATGTGACCAAGGTAGTTCACCTCACGGCGGAACAAATTACATTTGGACGGGCTTAACTTCAGGTTGGCTTCCTTAAGCTTTTGCAGCACCTTCCTAAGATTAGCCAAATGTTCCTCAAAACTGCGTCCTATGATGATAATGTCGTCCAAGTAGACAAGACAGGATTCATAAGACAGTCCTCGTAACACTGATTCCATAAGACGCTCGAACGTGGCTGGTGCATTGCAGAGGCCGAAGGGCATCACTTTAAACTGCCACAAGCCTTGTCCGGTTGTAAACGCCGTCTTCTCTCGGTCGTCGGGGTGTATCTCTACCTGCCAGTAGCCGCTCTTTAAATCCAGGGTCGAAAACCACTTGTGTCCGGAAAGGGTGTCAAGAGTGTCATCGATCCGTGGAAGAGGGTAACTGTCCTTCTTGGTGATGTCATTCAGGCGTCGGTAGTCAACACAAAATCTGGTGGAGCCGTCTTTCTTTCGGACCAAGACGATAGGGGATGCCCAAGGACTGGATGAGGGTTCGATGACGTCATTCTCCTGCATCTCTTTTACGAGGATCTCAACCTCTTCCTTCTTGGCGAACGGTAGTTGTCTTGGATGCTGCTTGATAGGGGGATGATCTCCGGTGTCGATCCTATGCTGCGCTAAACTCGTGCGACCAACATCTTCGGGTGTAGATGAAAACACCTGCTTGAAGTCGTCCACCAATTTTTCCGCAGCGTATCTTTGATCCTTCGATAATGGTGTACTCCCAATTAATTTCGAAGTCAAGGACTCTGAAGACACAGTCTCGGAGGAATCAATTCTTCTGATGATGCAGTTTACGGGAGTACAAGTTGCCAACACTTCTCCTTTCTTAATATTCCTCGGTCTTTCACTCACATTGGCGACTCTCACAGGAACTGCATTCCTTGAAAGGTCCACAAGCGTAGATGCCACTAGTACTCCTTTTGGGCTATTACTCTGGTTAGGATATTCAATTAGGCCGAATTTAAAGCTGTTGTTTTCCTTGATGGAGCCGGGTATTAGTACTTCTGATCTAGAGGGAATCAATGAATCAGTTTCAGCTATTATTTGATGAGCGGATTTTAAGTTATTTTCGGTATTGAAAATTACTATGTCTTCCCTCGTCGAGTGCAGCTCATTATTTTTAAAGTCAATAGAAAAATCAAATTTTCTCAAAAAGTCCAGTCCGAGAATGAAGGGATCTGTAATGTCAGCGACGAATGCCGTGTGATGGTAAGTGGCGCTTCCGAACATTATTTCTAAGTTCACTTTCCCTTCAATCTCGATTTTGTCACCTGTCACAGTTTGGAGAGTAACGCAGGGCGGCGTCCACAAGATCTTGAGTCCAAATTGACGAGCCACATCAGTCTTAATAATGGTAACGTTGGCTCCTGTGTCCACAATCATTTCGCAGGGAAACCCATTCACATAAGCGTAAATGAAGAGTCCGTTGCAGCCGCCACTTCTTGGGGAAATCTGGAAAACTTTGGGAGACTTCTTCTTTTCTTGGCGAGCTTCGCAGTTCTTTCGTACGTGGCCCTCACCGCCACATTTCCAGCACTTCAGTGGTTGTCTACTTTGGTCTTTACGAGCCGTAATCTTCTTCAGGATCTCCTTGACCTGTCGCTCAATTTCCGAGAGACGAGTCGAATTCCAATCCGGGGCACTCACTTCCACGCTCCTGATTGAATGGCGATCCTTGCGGGATGCTTGCTGTGCAGCCTCGAACTTCATTGCGTAGACCAGACCGGATTTAAGATCTTTGATGTCCGCCATCCGGAGAGCCGTCTGAATTTCTGGATTTCGCACTCCGTCTATGAAGTAGTTCAGGGCCAGGTTATCGCGAACACCCGAAGGACAGTCCGAGAAGGCGAGATGGGAAAGCCTCTCAACGTCTGCTGCAAAAACTTGCAAAGTCTCTCCAGCCCTCTGGAGTCGGGATTTGAGCTGAAGTTGGCTGAATTCTTTTTGGCAGGATTCGCCAAAGCGAAGCTCCAAGGCCGATGATAAGGCTTCGAAGTCATGGTGCTTGTCCTCTGGGAAGGTCTGTAGTATATCAGCTGCATCCCCTCTCAGCGAGGCTGCAAGTTGACAGGCTTTCGTGGAAGAGTCCCAGGAGTTTGCTTCTGCAACGATGAGGAACTGCTTTTTGTAAATATTCCACGAGGTCTTTCCGTCAAACGTAGCCAGTTTGATGGATGGACGAGAAGTTCCAGCTGCAGCTACACAGTCACTTGAGTTGTTGCAGGATGCTGATAACTTCGATTCAAGTTCTTTAATTTTCTTTTCCATAAGGTTTTCTACTGTGGTGATTCGGTTCTCAACGCTATCAACTTTTTCTTCTAGAACCTCCACTTTATTTTCTATATTGGTAAATTTACTTTCCACCAAACTTTTCATTGACGTTAGATCGCTTTTAATTTCTTCTTGATTAGCAGCGAGATCATTTTTTAATTGTTCTTGATTAGTAGCCAGAGTCGCCATATCATTCTTGATTTCTTCTTGACTTGAAGTTATGCTAGCGGTTAAATCATTTTTTAATTGTTCTTGATTCGCAGTCATGTCACTTCTAACAGCGTTGATCGCATCAAGGAGTTTTGTTAGTTGTTCCTCCATTGCTCGAGTAATCACCATAAAATTCTGAAGTCAAAAAGTCCTCAGGAAGAAAAGTCCAAGTTCACAGAAAGTTCCAAAAAAAGTCCTTGAAGATGCCCCACGTTGGGCGCCAAAATTGTAACGAGTCCGTAGCACCTTCAACTTTCTTTAAATGAGCATTAAAATCTTCAGGAAGTAACTATAAATTTATTTACAAGTATGTACACTATTTACAATAAGAGCAGGAAACAATTGCTAAACATCCAGCAATTAGGCAGCACACAGTACACTGTACTCTCAACAGTAACTCAGCACCACGTATCTAACGTGAACAGTAATTAAGCAATTACAAAAGCAAAAACAACATTCGTCCAAGCGAACGAAAACGAGCATCTCAGAAAACCCATCTGAGAAAAACTGACTGACTTGTGTTCAAGGCCAGCTATTTATACACGGAAAGAATTCCCGACAACTTTCTAGTAATATCTGGAATATTCCAAATCATTCATAACTTTAAACAATTCATTCAAGAAAACGCTAGAAATAAAAAGAAAAACACCACTCCGAGCGAAAATTTCTTCACGCTTATTAAAGTTAGGGCAAGTGTAAAAACTACAAAGTGTTACGGGGCCGGTATACAAGTGATAAAAGTGATATCTTCAGATACTTTTGCAACATGACGTCAGATAAAACCAAAACTAATGAAAATGATGCAAGGCAGGAAAAACAACAACTATTTACAAGATTTGTAACAATATATTAGATGTCCAACAGCCTATGTCAAGGGGTTTAATAGAATTTCCACATGGAAACAGCAGGACGGGCAAGGCAAACAGAAAGGTGTGTCTCGTTTATTTGAACATGAAAGTTGCATAGGGGAGAGAAAGGATCAGGCAAGTTGGAATCATGGGTGCAAGTTTGGCCATGCTTATAAGACAAAAATATATTTGAGGTTTTATTTCCCCACATGCGTACTCAAAGGGGAAAAAAATAAATTCTTGCAATATACCGCCAACTCGACTATTTTATCCAAGGACTGCAGTTTCTCTCGTGCGCTCAATAAATACTTATTGCTGATTTTACTGTGTCAAGAATGGAGAGTGTGCTTATTTTATTTGTTATAGTATGATCATAGTTTTAAGTTTATTAGAGAAGAAATAAGGGAGTGGATTTTTTGAAATTTTAGTTCTAAAACCTAATTTTAGACGATCTTTGGTGACATTAGAATGAGGTGTGGCCATCTATAAAGATGAGGTGAATGCATGTACTCCTCCTACGCAATTTTTGAAAATTGAAATTAACAACCGAAATTTTAGATGATCTCTGATAATGTTAGGAAAGGAAGGTTCAGGAGTAGTCCCCCTGAAAGTTTTTCTAGATAGAAGCTGTATTAACGAAATTGTACACCAATTGATAACGTCAGGAGAATGGAGTGCTCAGGGACTTTCGACGCCAATTTTTGAAATTGCAGTTTTAAAAATAGGTTTTCATTTTTTAGTGATGTTACGAGAGAGAAGGTTTGGGAGTGCTCACCCAACTTTTTTTCGAAAATGAAGCCTTAAAAAGCGATTGTAGAGCATATCTGGTAACGTGAGGGAAAGTAATGAGATACAGGAACTTTTCCTCAGAGATTGAGGTTCCAAAAGCAAAATAATATTTCTTCGATAATGTTAAAGCGAGGGTTTTTTTTAAGGGGGGTAGGGGTCTCAGATTCTTGAAAATGAAATGTTAGGCCACTTTGATGACCTTAATGGAAGGAAGAGAATGGGATCTAAGAACGGCAACAAGACATCAAATTGCGACCATGTAATCTGTTAATTCAGAAGGTGAGGGAAGGGCTAGTTCCGAGACAAACATGATTTTGGAACAGTAACTCACATTTGCCGCCTTATGCATAATCTTACTGCCTAAGCTCCTAAATTTTGAGTGCCATCTGAAACATTTGTATTCAATTTTTAGGGAAAAAAATACTTTAAACAAGCTCAACTGGCATGCAGCCGAATTGAAATTCCCCAGGGGGCATGGAGAAATGACGATTGTACAAGTCCTCTGCTGCCTGTCTGAACTGAAGGACTGAGATTGATTTTTTCCCCCCCTCCTGCTGTCAGTCTCTGTGATTCTGTCAAAGCGGAAGGTCTTGCACCCATGGTTTGAATCTGTGCAAGTACTTCTTAAGACAGAAGTTCCCAACATTTTTAGGTCTCACAACAGGTCCCACGCAACAGAATCTTGCGAAAAATCAATTTTCAACACAGGAAAAGTAAGTTTATAATATCTAACACACTAAACTGAAACTAATAGCTATGGTTTTTTTTTTTTTTTTTTTTTTTTTTTTTTTTTTTAACTACTTTATTTACACAGAAAAAGGATTGTGTGCAGCTTTAATATTTGGATCATAAGATTTTCAGCACTAAAGCAGTCCACTTATATATTTATCAGATATTGTTTTGCAAACAAACCCACTAAGAATAATCAACTAAAACAAAAAAATACACAACAACTTTTTTATTATCAATCTGAATTGTCCAATTCATTAAGGAATGAGGAAGTCAGGGCTCTTTTCAACACAAGTTTAATTGTTATGATTGGCAAGTTTTCTAGTTTTGCAATGAACATGCATATTAAAAATTCTATAACTTTTGATTGGTTAAAGAAAACCAAGCAAAGTAGCACATCAACTAGGAAATTTAAAGCTCTACATTACAGTCATAGACATTTTTTTCACTAATGATATTGGAAAGCAATAAGAGCGAATGTTTAGCAAAAAAAGTGCACAAAAATAATTTATTCGGAAATTATTTATTTTCAATAATATTAAACATATCCGAAAAACCGTGAGAAAGTCGGCAGATATGTGCAGAAACAAAATTCCAAGGAATTTAATTAGCTTTAACTTTTACTTAGAACATACTTCTTACTATTTCTGCGTTAAAGATTTTTTCAAAAAAAAAAGTTGAAAAAAATATCCACCTTGTAGTATATTTATTTACTAACTACCCCTAACAATATTCTGAAGATAAAACTCTCACATACCCTATGCATGCTACAATCCTTTTATGTGCAATTATTATTGACTGAGATCAATAAACTTATTTTGGCAAGAAGAAGCTTATTTTGGCATCCAAGAGAAATAATTTATTTTATTTTAGCTGTGCGAAAAATTATGCTTCGCATAAATAACCTATTTCAAACATTTTCCACTTTATATTTTGTAACAAAATTACAACCTTGGTGAATGCTAGCAAAAAATCTTTTGTGAAAAAATAACATGTCGTGTTATAGCTTGACAATGTGGTATGATTGATTTTTATTTTTATTATCATGAAAATACACTTAGAAAAAGAAGATCACGAAACTATCTCTTACTTAGAAGCTCTTTCGTCAACTGATTTCCGTTCATCACTAAAACAGAAAAGATTTATGAATTAATTATATTTGAATTTTTATATATTAAATACATACTTTCTATTTATATACAGCATTTTATTGAATAAACATTAATAACATTTGAAAGATAATTTAGGGAAAAAAAGTTACCTCAGCACATTGTTTTTTAAATTACATTTCACATCAGTTTTAATATGTGTCTGAAATTATCATCAATGTTTATCATAAATTCATAAGTATTCTTTTTAATGTTTAAATGGCATGGAAAGGGATATCAGATGTCCGCTGGAACAGTAAAAAAAGAAAGAGAAAAAAAAAGTAAAAAAAGAAAAAAAAATTAGAAATCCAACAGCCTATATCTGAGGATTTAACAGAATTTCTGCACCAAAACAGCGGGAAAGGTAATGCAAAAAGCATGGCTTGTTTTCTTTATTTGAATATGTTTTAAGAAAGAAAAGAAATATCCAGAATTTCTCAACCTTTTCTCTAACATCATCTAAGCTTGTTTAAAATAGCTTCTTTGACCCGACATGCCAAAAAAATTTCCGGGCGAGCCCTCAAACTTTTTCCCCTCCCTTCATTACCAAACATAGACCAAATATTCATTTTCAGGCTTTTAATTTTGTAAAAAACCAAGAAAGCACCCTATCTATTTATCTCTTTCCAAGGAGTTACAGCATATAGTTACGTTTTTTAAAACTTCAATAGCACAAATTTTCTGTCAGGCAGCTAAGCCTGGTCATATGGGCCCCCTCCAAAATTTCAACACATATATGCCACTAATTACCACACTCAGTACACACGTTTTTCAGAAAAACTGTACATGATGGATAAAAACTGAGGTCATTTTCGAATTCAGCACACCGAAAAACAGAGTACTCTTTAAAAATCCAATGTAGTTTTTGGGTTGCAGACCGGTGTTATTTTTCTTACCCAGAACTGTTACCAGATGTAGATGAAGAGGATAAGCTTCTTCTTGACGTAACTGGTTTCACATCAGTTGATTCTTTCTTTGATTCCACATCAGAAACTCTGGAGAAAAACATTAAGTCTCATACACTGTACTATTAGCATATATAGGAATTAAATGAAATATATGGAAGCTGAAACAACAAATACAATCATGTCATTCTTTAAAATTCCACATATCTTATCCATGGTGCTAACAAGAATTTTTCTGATAATTCCTCACATTTCCTGATTGAACTCCAAATATTTTACTTATATTATAATCACAATCACACAAATTTAAAGGATGAATGAAAATTAACACAGCATAACATTTGCAAAAGGCAACAGAACATTTCAAAGTATCCTTTTTCAAAACTGGAAAAGCTAGCTTAAAAATCAAATACAGTAAACTGAAACTAATTGTTATATTTTTTAAATTTTTTTACCTTTTATTTATTTATTTATTTTTTTCAAATTTAAGGTTTTCTTTTAAAGAGAAAAAACATTGTGTGTGGCTTTAAACTTTTATTCACAAGATTTTCAGCACTAAAGTAGTCCCTATATATCGTAATCAGATATTGTTTTGCAAAAAAAAAAAGACGAGGAATCTTCAACAAAACAAATTAAAAAAAAAAAAAGAAGCATAAGGAAAAAATGCAATAAATATCAAGACTTTATATGATAATAGAACATTTTTACATAAAATTTCACACACACAAAATAAAAATAATATCTTTAAACACATACTTCTTCCCCTCAAAGGAGGCGGCACCACCCTTAAATGCAACGGAAAAATCCCAAGAACGAAACCTTCGAATAGAGATCAGAACCTTCTGAGTTTAGCTACTTTAAAATTTTACTGGCGATCTCTAGGTCATGATTCCGTAGGGGTTGGGGGTGCAACCGTTTATCAATAGATACAGAAATACAACAAATTACACAATAAATATCTCTTACATTACAAGTATAACCAGAAAAAAATATCCCACCCTCCTTAAAAATCAATAAAATTGAACCTCATCCCCCCCCCCCAAAAAAAAAGAACTATGTAGAATATACAGAACAATAAGAGAAGATCAGAGCAAAAAATATGAACAACAACTTTTTCGTTATCAATCTGGATTGTCAAATTCATTCAGGAATGAGGAAGTCAGGTCTCTTTTCGACTCAAGTTTAATCGTTGTGATTGGCACGTTTTCCAGTTTCACAATGAAAGTGCATATTAAAAATTCTATAACTCTTGATTGGTTAAGGAAAAACTAACAAAGTAGCTCAATAACTTGAAAGAAATTCAAAGCTCTACATTAGAGTCATAGACACTTTTTTCACTAATGATATTGGAAGGGAATAAAAGCGAATGTTTAGCAAAAAAAAGTGCACAAAAATAATTTCTTCGGAAATTATTTATTTTCAATGATATTAAACATATCCCACAACCGTGAGAAAGTCAGCAGGTATGATTAGAAACGATATTGCAGGGAATTTAATTAGCGTAAACTTTTACTCAAAGCCTATTTTTGTATCATTTTTGGGATGAACATTTTTTCAATAAAATATGTCCAAAAAAATGTCCACCTTATAGTATATTTACTTACTAACTGCCCCTAACAATATTCTGAAGTCAAAACTGTCACGTACTTTATGCATGCTACAACACCTTTTTGTGGAATTATTATTGACTAAATCAATAAACTTAATTTGGCACAAAAACACTCAAGAGAAATAGTTTATTTTATTTTAGTTGTGCTAAAAATTATGCTTCGAATAAATAATTTTCTATTTCAAACAGGCCTGTCATTTCAAGTTTTTCCAGGGAGGGGGGAGGGGGGCAAAGAGTGAAAACAAAATGCAATTTCATCGGAAAACAACAAAAACCACGCCCACCTCTAAGCAAATACATTGATTTCTCAAAGCCAGGAGGGGGGTCAATTGCCCCCCCCCCTGACCCCCTTAAATGACAGGCCTAATTTCCAATAATTTCCACTTTATATTTTGTAATAAAATTACAACCTTGGTGAATGCAAGCAAAAATTCATTTGTGAAAAATTAACATGTCTTGTTATAGTTGACAATGTGGTATGATTGATTTTCATTGTTATTGTCACGAAAATACATCTTAGAAAAAGTAGATCACAAAACTATCTCTTACTTGGAAGCTCTTCGATCAACTGATTTCCGTTCATCACTAAAACAAAAAAGATTTATGAATTATTTATATTTGAATTTTCAGATATTAAATACATACATTCTAATTATATACAGCATTTTATTGAATAAACATTAGTAACATTTTAAAGACAATTTAGGGCAAAAAAAGTTACTTCAGCATTGTTTTTTAAATTACATTTCTCACTAGTTTTTTATGTCTCTGAAATTATCATCAATGTTTATCATAAATTCAATAAGTTTTTTTTTTTTTTTTTTTTTTTTCCCATTTTGATGTTAAATGGCATGGAATGGGACATGGGATGTCAACTGGAACAGTGAAAAAAGAAAAAGGAAAAAAAAAAGTAAAAGAAGAAAAAAACATTAGAAATCCGACAGCCTATATCTGGGGATTTAATAGAATTTCTACACCAAAACAGCGGAAAAGGTAATGCGAAAAACATGGCTTGTCTTCTATGTTTGAATAAGTTTTAAGAAATAAAAGAAAACTCCAAAATTTCTTAACCTTATCCCTAACATCATCTAAGCTTGTTTAAAATAGCAACTTTGAGCCAACCAGCCAAAAAATGTCCGGGCGAGCCCTCAAACCTCTTCCCCTCCTCTCATTACCAAACACAAACCAAATATTCATTTTCAGGTATTTAATTTCGTAAAAAAACCAAGAGAGCGTCTTATCCCTGCATCTAATTTCAAGGAGTTACAGCATATAGTAACGTTTTTTAAACCTTCAATCGCAAAAAATTTCTTCCAGACCCCCCCCCCCCCCAAAATTTTAACATGTATACACCACTGATTATCACACTCAGTACGCACGTTTTTCAGAAAAACTGTACATAATGGATAAAAACAAAGGTCATTTTCGAGCTCAACACACCAAAAAACATTAAGTACTCTCAAATAATCAAATGCAGTTTTTTGGTTGCAGAAGTGTATTATTTTTCTTACCCAGAACTGTTACTAGATGTAGATGAAGAGGATAAGTTTCGTCTTGACTTAAGTAGTTTCACGTCAGTTGATTCTTTCTTTGATTCCATATCAGAAACTCTGAAAAAAAAAAAAGTCATACACTGTACTATAAGCATGTATAGGCGTTAAGTAAAATACATGGAAGCTAAAACAACAAATACAATAACGTCCTTCTTTAAGATTCCACATATCTTATCCATGACGCTAACAAAAATTTTCCTGATAATTCCTCACATTTCATGATTGAACTCCAAATATTTTACCTATATTATAATCACGACAATCACACAAATTTAAAGGATGAATAAACATGAACACTGCATAACATTTGCAAAACGTAACTGAATATTTCGTAGCATCCCTTTTCAAAACTGGAAAAGCTGGCTTATAAACCAAATACAGTAAACGGAAAGTAATAGTTATATTTTTATTATTTTTTCCTTTTCCTTTATTTTTTTTCAACTATAGGGTTTTCTTTTAAAGAGAAAAAACATTGTGTGCGGCTTTAACATTTTGTTCATAAGATTTTCAGCACTAAAGTAGTTCTCCTGTATTTTAATCAGACATTGCGTTTCAAAAGAAGACGAAGAATCTTCAACAAAACAAGACAAAAAAAGAAACGCAAGGAAAAAATGCAACAAATATAAAGACTTTACATGATAATAGAACATATTTATATAAATATCACACACACAAAATAAAAATAATATTTTTAAATGGGGAAACTCCTTCCCTTCAAAGGAGGTGGCACCTCTCTTTAATGCAACGGAAAAATCCCAAGAATAAAATCTTCGAATAGAGATCAGAACCCTCCGAGTTTAGCCCCTTTAAAATTTTACTGGCAATCTCTATGTCATGATTCCTTTGGGGGGGGGGGGGTGTTACAACCGTTTATCAATAGCTACATAAGTACAACAAATTACACAATAAATATTCTTAAATTACCAGTATATCCAGAAAAATAAATGTCCCACCCTCCTTAAAACTCAATAAAATTGAACCTCATTCCCACCCATCCCCCCCCCCCAAAAAAAAAAAGAATTATGTAGAATATACAGAATAAAAGAAGAACAAAGCAAAAAATATGAACAACAACTTTTTCGTTATCAATCTGGATTGTCAAATTCATTGAGGAATGAGGAAGTCAGGTCTCTTTTTGACTCAAGTTTAATCTTTGTGATTGAACTTTGGGGTGCACGTTTTCCACTTTCCCAATGAAGGTGCACCCCAAAGCAGAATACTTTGTGATATGCTGCAACACAAATCATTTTACCAAAAATGTTCTGCATGTACTTCAAGCACAGTACATGTAGTTTCAAACACCATGATCCTAAAATTGAAACGGTTTCATACAGGACTACGAAAGGAATATTTGTTCAGTACTCAGTCTTACTGCAGAAAAAGCCAGAATTTAAAATTCCAGTCATGCATTCTTGACAGAAAATGTAAAACCCTACACTATAGTCTTCATCCGTGAAAGCCGCGCCTGGCACTCGCGAACAGTTCAGCTTAAAAAAGGGTAGATGGGTTGTGGGTGATTACTTCCCAAAGCTTTTAATTTAAAACTTGCATTTGCTATATCCTTTTGACATATTCAAGTAAACTATGTATTTGAAATTAGTATTATTACACGTTGTTTGATACGGCTCAAAATGCTTTTTATTATTTTTCCCCTTATTATCATACCTAACACCCTTATTTTGATAAGATCAGAAAAGACCTGACACATGCGTAAATGCGCGGAAGGTTTTACCAACGAAGATCAGACAGTAACTCGGTTCCTCCAAACATCAAAGAGCTCTGAGTGCTCTGACACTGCATTAGAAGAAATGTTTTCACTCAGAATAACAGCACATGGCCAATAATGAGACCAAGTCTTGGAGGGAGAACTCTTAAGGGGCATAAAACAGGTGCTGCAAAAGATAATTTTCCGCAATTTTTTTAAAATTTAGTTCATGTAATTTAGTGCAAATTCTGCAGATTTTATTCAGCTAGAAGTAACTTTAAAGTTCCTGCAAATGTTGCAAAAAATTGACTTTTTTTATTTTGTGCCTAATGAGCATAGTTGGCATTTATCTAATTGAAATCTGCACAAATTATTCTGAATTTCTGCACCATTTGAACAGAATTGTTCTGAGGTTCAGATAGCTGTTCTGCAACGTACATCGCAAATTTAGCAGTATTCTGCTTTGGAGAACATGCAAATTAAAAATTCTGTAACTTTTGATTGGTTAAAGAAAAACTAACAAAGTAGCACAATAACTTG
Organism: Uloborus plumipes; assembly: GCA_038373865.1. NCBI lineage: Eukaryota > Metazoa > Arthropoda > Arachnida > Araneae > Uloboridae > Uloborus > Uloborus plumipes. The sequence continues at coordinate 24,752 of JAXGGA010002094.1, read as the reverse complement.
AAGGAAATTCAAAGCTCTACATTATAGTCATAGATAATTTTATCACTAATGATATTGGAAGGCAATAAGAGTGAATGTTTAGCAAAAATTGTGCACAGAAATAATTTCTTCAGAAATTATTTATTTTCAATGATATAAAACATATCCCAAAAACCATGAGAAAGTCGGCAGATATGGGTAGAAACAATTTTGCAGGGAATTTAATTAGCTTAAACTCTTACTCAAAACACTTTTTTTATCATTTTTGGGTAAACATTTTTTCGATAAAAAATGTCGAAAAAAATATCCACCTTATAGTATATTTACTTACTAACTGTCACTAACAATATTCTGAATTCAAAGCTCTCACATACTCTACGCATGCTACAACCCCTTTTTGTACAATGATTATTGACTACATCAATAAACTTATTTGGCACAAAAAATAGTCAAGAGAAATAATTTATTTTATTTTAGTTGTGATAAAAATGTTTCAAGTAAATAGATTTCCATTTCAAATAATTTCCACTTTATATTTCATAATAGAAGTAGGGGAATGTGGGGCGGCAAAGTGAAATAGTTAAGTTTACCAGTCTGCTTCAAAAGGAACAAATGTAAAATTTGTTAGGGGAATGTGGGGCAAAGTGAAATAGTTAAGTTTACCAGTCTGCTTCAAAAGGAACAAATGTAAAATTTGTTCTAAATATTATTGTACATAAAGAAGGAAAAATGAATTTTGTGATACAACTTTCGTTGAAATATTATTTTTCATCTTTGGCAGTTACTTTGTACTTTCAAAAAATTGTGGAAAATTTTCTCCTCAAAAATAATGGGGCAATATGAAAAACAAAATATTTTTGTTAAGAAAAATTTTCTATTCGATGATTAACAGTAATTTACATCAAATTCATGTGCAAATAAATGAAAAACATAATTATTAATGAAAAATAAATGAATAAGTAAATAAATGAATAAATGAATCAATATGTGAGAAAAAAAAATGAGTGAATAAAATAGAGAAGGAGTAAGAAAATAAGTTAATGAATGAGTAAATATACATACTTGATTTAATAAAGGAATGAATAAATAAAAGAAATGAATTATTTCACTTCGCCCCATGTGCACTTGACAAATTACATTGAACATTTAAAATAAAAAAATACCTAATATAAATTAAATAAGGATTGCACTGGACATCAGCAGATCTCAATTACAGGGGTGATTGTGAGTTCATGAAAAAATACCTGAAAGTTTTGAAGAGAAAATATGTGAGTGTGAGGGGGGGGGTTCAAAAAACCAAGGCCCCTATTATTTAAGCACACCTAATTTTATAATTATACGTATTTAATAATAAATTGCCTTTCATAAACAAACAAGACACATTTCACACATTCGAATAGTTTCTAATAGTTTTTAGTCAAAAAAAAAAAAAAATACAATGGTATCTTAACATTTTTGATCGATGAATATTATTAGTAATTATCGGAAAATCACCGAAAATTAGAAAAATAAAAAAAATACCGAAGGTGGGAAGACAAAAGCATAATTAAAAATATTTTATTTCCGGTATTTTCGAACATAAAAATACCAGAATCGATCATAAAAATACCGGAAATCCGGTAAAATACCGGAACACAATCACCTCTGCAATTAATAGTGCAAATGATAATTACAAAAATGTTTTCATTTTATAATCACAAGAAATATTTTTGAAAAATCACAAATATTACAATAAAGGTATCAAAATTTGAAAATGGCTTGTATATTTTTTTCGTTGATCTTTGGAGTTACTTATTTTTTGACAGGAATCAACTATATGTCTAGGAACTTAGTTAAAATATTGCTAGATAGGTGGCACTGCAAACTGAAAATATTTTACCATTTCACTTTGCCCCACATTCCCCTACAACCTTTGTGAATACTAGCAAAAAAACATTTGTGAAAAATAGTTTATTATAGTTTGACAATGTGGTATGATTGGTTTTCATTTATATGGTAATGAAAATACAGCCAGTAGACTATATCTTACTTGGAAGCTCTTCCATCAATGGATTTCCCTTCATCACTAAAACAGAAAAGATTTATGTACTATATTAGAATTGGAATTTAATATACGTACTTTCTATTTATATACAGCATTTTGTGCAATAGACATTACCAATATTTGTAAGACAATTTTTAAAAAAAAGATTATCTCCAGCAAATTGTTTTTTTTTTTTTTGCATTACATTTCACACCAGTTTTTAAATATGTGTCTCTGAAATTATCATCAATATTTATCATTAATTCAAAAGTGTAATTTTTTTTAATGTTTAAATGGCAGGGAAAAGGGATGCAGATGTCAACTGGAAAAATGAAAACTAAAAAAAAAATTAAAAGAGAAAAAAACATTAGAAATCTAGCAGCCTATATCTGGAGATTTAATAGAATTTCTAGGAAAAATAATGCAAAAAGCATGGCTTATCTTCTATATTTGATCGCAAAAGATGCACAGAGAACAGAAAAGATCATGCCAGTTCGAATCTGTGCAAAAACTTTTGAAGACAGTGGTTCCCAACATTTTTGGTCTATGGAAGACTAATTAAATGAAAAAAACATAGAAGTAAAAATCTAATGAAATATAGACATGTAATAGGTGCATAAGAGGAATATAGATGTTATTGTGCCACAAATATAGGTGTATGTCACAGATGCAATATAAGAAGTATGTTTTCCATCAAAATCTCTATCCATAAGGAAAGCCGTGAAACAAATTATAATGTTGCCGTGAAGAAATTGTTTGTATCAAATGCCCATTTAATCCCAGAAAATACCAAACAATTTAAAAGATTTTAAACCTTTTCTTTAAAAAGGTAACGATTTACTCTATCAACAAGTGTTTTCTTTATTTTTTACACTTGTCAAAATTTTTAACAGCAAGAGCATCTGCTATGTTTCTTTCTTTTGTACTTTTTTCATTAGACTTCATTACTTAGTATTTAAATGGTGGGTATAGTATGTTGTTCCCCAATAGGTGTGAATTGAACAGCTCCTAAAAAGATACTTTGGTTCAATTAGTTTGTCTTGTTTTATACTAGCTGCGAAGCCTGGTGTTGTACGGGCTTTAAAGTTGTGAGGAAAGTTTTAAAAAAGTACTCGCCGCCAAGGCAGCTCGCCTTTAAAGTAGCGAGGAAAGTTTCAACAAACTACCCCCGCCAAGGTGGCTCGCCTTTAAAGTAGTGAGGAAAGTTCAAACCAATCACTCGCCGCCAAGGCAGCTGGCATGAAAAGCGGCGATGAAAGTTTCAAAAAACTACTCGCCGCCACGGCGGATCACCTTTAAAGTAGGGAGGAAAGTTTCAATAAACAATTCCCCACTAAAGCTGCTCGCTAAAAAGCTTTCAGGAAACAACAAGTCAATCGAATTATTTGCACTTGCTTCCTCAGAAATAAAAACGATGTCAAGTAGCATATACTTAACACTCTCCCTAAATAACAAATAAAATTCCTTACCAAAAACAATTATTTCCAAGTCGCTTTCTTTCTGTAAAATTAATTGCAAAATTCTAGACGAAAAAGTTGTTTTAATATTTAGATTGCAGCAAAAAAAAAGTCCCTGCTAAAAACATCAATTACAATTTTATTTGAAACACATTTTCAAAATGCAAAAAAAATATATAAGTCATTAATTAGAATAAAAACAGTTGTTAGAACTACTTTGTAACACGTATTCAAAATGGCACTAGAAAGAAATAACACTATTTAATTTTAAAAAGTTCAAAAATTTAATTAACGTTTTAATTCAAAATGGCAACGGAAAGAAATAAAAGTCTTGAAATTTTAAATAGTTCAATAACTTAATTAACGTTTTAATTTAAAATGGCAACGGAAAGAAATAAATGTCTTGGAATTTTAAAAAGTGCTAGAAATTTGATTGATTTGATTAATATCTCCTCTGAAAAACGTCGTACAATTACACGGTTGGTCTTATTGTCTTCCTTAGAAAATTTCAAATCGAATGGTACCATATTTGATTCTCTATTCTCAGCGGTTTTTGAAGAGTTCAAGCTTCAGACGGACAGACAGACACGGTCAGATTTTAATAGTATTAACTAGCTGTGGGACCCAGCGTTGCACGGGCTTTAAGTAGTGAGGAAAGTTGAAAAAAATCTACTTGCCGCCAAGGCGGCTTGCCTTTAAAGTAACACAAAAAGTTTCAACAAATTATCCGCCGCCAAGGCGGCTCGCCTTTAAAGTAGCGCGAAAAATTTCCACACCACAAATTACTCGCAGCCAAGGCGGCTCACCTTTAAAGTAGGAAAGAAAGTTTTAACGAGGATAGTTTCGTCAAACTACTCCCCGCTAAAGCGGCTCGCTAAAAAGCTTTCCTGCATTAAAAGGTCAATCGAATTATTTGCACATGCTTCCTCAGAAATAAAAACGATGTCAAGTAGCATACTTAACACTCTCCCTAAATGAAAAATACAATTTCCTACCAAAAACAATTATTTCCAAACCGCTTTCTTCCTGTAAAATTAATTGCAAAACTCTAAACGGAAAAGTTGTTTTAACATTTAGATCGCAGCCAGAAAAAGTCCCAGCTAAAAGCATCAATTAGAATTTTATTTGAAACACATTTTAAAAATGGCAACAGAGAAAAATAAAAGTCTTACTAAAAACAAATAGTTAGAACTTTATTGTAACACGTAATTCAAAATGGCAACCGAAAGAAATAAAAGTCTTTGAATTTTAAATAGTTCAACAATTTAATTAACGTTTTAATTCGAAATGGCAACGGTAAGAAATGTCTTGGAATTTTAAATAGTTCAATAATTTAATTAACGTTTTTATTCAAAATGGCAATAGAAAGAAATAAATGTCTTGGAATTTCAAACAGTGCAAAACATTTAATTAACGTTTCAATTGATATCTCAGCTAATTAACGTCGTAGAATTACGCGGTTTGTCTTATTGTCTTCCTTAGAAAATTTCGAGTCGAATGGTACTATGTTTGATTCCCTACTCTCAGCGGTTTTTGAGGAGTTCAAGCTTCAGACGGACAGACAGAGGCGGACAGATTTTAATTGTATTAATATCCTATCATAATGTAGTCTCAGAAAAATTCCTTTTCTTACTTTAAACAAAATACTAAATGCCTGCATATCCCTGATTATTCCTTTCAGGTTTTCACAGTTTTCTACATTTGTTAGATAGCGTTTTGAGACAATTTCTCATAACCACTGAGACTCTTTTGCAGAACTAAGGGGAAAAAACACATCTTAAAAAATCTGGTTTACAGTTGAAAAAAAATTGTTTCCACTTTCCCTAGTATATTTTTCATCGAGTTGGGCTAAACATTGAGTTGCTAACACAGACCTAATGGGATAGGAGTTGGAAGTTCATTTATAACTCTACTGCTTATATTTACTACAGTCAACTGCCTTGCATACTGGCAGTGCTCTATGCAGAACAATTGCGTGACACCACATTAAACTTGTGAAGTGTCCCAAAAAATTGATACTAGACTCAAGAGTTTTAATAGCTCTTGACCAGCATATACAGCTCCCAAGCGGCCGCAGCCAATAAATTGGGCACCGCTGTTTCAAAATGATCATGAAGAGAAAAAAAGTTGCAGCATTGCAACAGAAATCTTTCTGATCCACTCAGGTGCATGGTTTTTTGGTTCTGTACCTCAAAGCCAGATTAATTGCAGCCCATTTTTATTACTTTTGTGGAGAGAGTGAAAACATTTATTATATACACAAGACTGCACTTGGACTCGTGCTCTTTTAAAAGTGCAAAATAATTGTAAAGAAATTTATTTTACAAAACGACGTTCTCATGAGTTGATGAAGATCAAGATTTCATATACAATACAATGATAAAGTGAAAAATCGCAATTTTCAGACTTACGCTAGTCTAGCTCTGAGATACAGAGTTGAGCCATCAAGAGATGGCAGATCAACTGCAATCAGAAACAGAAGACATTAACATGTTACAGGAAAGAGTGAGAGGCAAATGTTTAGAATGGCGGGGATCAGAGTCCACCTTCACAAAACTACCAAATACTTTGTTTTGTTTTTAGTTTTTTTTCCCCACAAAATAGCTGGTAACCACGAAAAATTAAAGCAATAAGGGGGAAAATAGAAAATATAGAAAAAAAAAGGATTTTTTTCAAATATCCAGGTATGTAGGGAATATGAGAGCGGCACGATTTCTGTGATTATTTTTCCTACCCAGAACTTCTTCTAGATGCAGATGAAGAGAATGTGCCTCGTCTTGACATAGCTGGTTTCACATCGGTTGATTCTTTCTTTGATTCCGTATCAGAAATTCTGCAAAAAAACAGAAAAAAAAGATTCACAGAGGACAGAAAGGATCATGCCAGTTTGAATATGTGCAGGAACTTTTGAAGACAGATGTTCACAACATTTTTGATCAGGGAAAAAAACTTGGAAGCAGACTAAGTAAGAACATCTGAGTGACCCAACATTCCACTTTCGAATTGTTTCAAAAAATTTATACTAGACTCCCAAGATTTTTGATAGCTCTCAACCACCATATACCTTAATGGACCTGAATTTCCTCTGATCAGAACACCTTCACAAAACATAAAAAAACTCTTTTTTTCCACAAAAAAATAGCAGTTAACTAAGGGGAATTAATGCAAATATGGGGGGAAATAGAAAATATAGAAAAAAATTGAGGTTTTTCAACTATACAGAAATTGTAAAGAATGTGAGAGCATTTGCGAACACTAATTATTTTTCATACCCAGAACTGTCACCAGGTTCAGATGAAGACATTCTCATTTTTCAAAATGAAGGCATCAAAAGTTTAAAGAAGGGAAATAAAAGAATTTATTGAAGTAAAATAGTTTCAGAATTGCATTTTATCATAGCTACATGATGAATATTATTAATAATCACCAACACTGACATATTTACCAAAAATTCTGAGAAAGGGGGTGGAAGTAAGTAGATTTAGCAAAACAGACAGTACCGAACTTCCAATATTAAAGCACCAAAAAGTACGGTAATACCAGTACATAACCAGTTAATTTGGCTTTAAAATTTTGAAATAATGATCTGAAAGAAAAATAAAGAGAATTTTCATACCCAGAACTGTCACCAGAAGCAGATGAAGAGGTAGTCTTTCGTCTCGATTTAACTGGTTTCACATCAGTTGATTCTTTCCTTAATTCCGTATCAGAAACTCTGCAAAAAAAAACATAATGTCTCATGCACTGTACTATTAGCATGTGTAGGTATTGAGTAAAATACATAGAAGCTGAAACAACAAATACAATCATTTACATGTCATTCTTTAAAATTCCACTGGGGTTCATACTCAAATTTGAAAATTAAAAGTAAGGAGTTTTTAAGGAGTTTTGCAGGAGTTCATTCCAATGTTCAAGGACTGTTTCCTAGCAGAAAAATGCATTTTTTAACAACATATTTAAAAAGTAAGGGAAAAATTACAAACCTTGTATTATTTATTTATGCTGTTATACAATGTATTGAATAGCATGCTAATTTGAAAGTCAAACATGCAATTAATGCACTACTTCTTAAATCTTACCAGGAAAGTACTCGACTTAAGTAATAATGAAAAAAGTTAAAAATAGTACCATTCGAAAGAGCATACTGAGACATGTCTTTGACCCAAAGATCAAGTGCCCTCGTCCCCTCGTTTTTGAGATAAGGGGTCTTAAAGTCGGCCAAAAATGAGCCAAATTTGAAGACTTCGCAAGAAATTGAAGCTAGCTCCAGATTCTCCCTTCCGCTGCTTGCTTGGCATCGCATCGTTTTCATATTTGGTCATTTGCAAAGAAAGTAAGATGTTTTACGTTAACCCTTTACTTGTATGAGCTAAAATAAAGAATGCTGTTCAAGACCATGATGTGGAAAGCAGAGAGCTTTATCCAGAGGAGCGAAAACTTTACAAAGAAGTTAAAGTTTTATCTTTTTACGATTGATAACAATACATTTTAAAATTTTAGTTACTTGAAGTTCTTTTCTAAGTTGTATGTATTAATTATTATACGTTAAAATATATTGCACGTGTTTCTAAATGAATAATTCGGGATAATTAAATAAGTATGAAAAGCAGCCAATATGAACTCATGTACAAAAAATGAAAGAAATAATCTTTGGGGTAGAAATTAAATTGTCATGGATTATGATATCAGTTCTTATTGAAAAAAAAGTCGATACAAGAAGTTTCACTATCAGCCAACTCTTAGCAAAAACATTTTTTTTTTTAAATTGAAATCGAGAAAAAATAAATAATTTTTAAAAGAAAACGAATTAGTAAATATCAATAGCTGCAAAATTATATCCACGTCGGAAATTACATCAATGGTAGAGGGAAATAATTATTTCCATTCTTAAAATATACTAATAGAGTCGGCATTCATTGTAAAAACCCCTGCCGTTCAAACAAATTGGTCACTGTAGCGAAAAGTCTCTGTAACGTAAATGTAAAACATATTGCATGTTAATTTCGTACTGTTTAAAAACACTAGAATAACTTTTACTAGTTCTGCTATATGTTCAACGGGTAGGAATAACAAAATTGTATATCAATATAAGTTTTAGCTCACTTTTCTGTAAAAGTAGAAATTAGGTGAAAAAAAATCATGAAAGAAGGCCTGATGCACTGAAAAAAAACGCTCAAAACAATCGAGTCGAAAAGGCATAACTTTATAAAAATAATTAAATACACAGAAAAATTTAAAATAGGAAAGTTGGGTTTTGAGCTGCGGAATCTGTGTACCTGTTAAACTGTCTATTTGTCAGTTTTTCTGCCCCCCCCCCCCGCAATATATTTTAAGTGCATAGTCCGATTCGATTTTTTTTTTAATCGAAAGATCTCAGTGAGGACAATACACTCCCATATTCGACTTTTGATTTGAATAATATTTCATTCAATTTCGAATTTCCAATTTTCCCCTGTCCTCACTTATAACTTTTGAAGGAGCAAGTTCGATTCGAGCGAACATTTTTTTTTTCGAAATATCTCAGAGAAAAGACCTCATTCCTGTTTGATTTTTTTATTTGAACACATTTTCATTAAATTTTGAGCATTTTTTTTTTTTTTTTTGAAAGACCATTCTTACATACCCAGTGTTGCAATGGACAAAAATGTTTATAGTCTAGTAAACGAAGGTCAAAATTAGGGTGAAAAAAACAAAAAACATGCAGTTTTAAAAATTGGCACACAGGTACAGGAAGGTCTCCTGATGAACATACTAAAAGTCCCCGGTGGTGAGGGGGGAGCTCGCAGCGCCACCTGGTGTTTTATGGGTGATTTTTCAGTTTTCGTCTTATATCTCAAAAACTATTGACTTTCGAGAAAAAATGTCAATTAATAAATTAAAGAACATAAAATTATCTTTAAAACGCTTTTTTTGTTTTTATTATAGCTATAATAGTTGCCGAGATATTGAACTTCAAAGTTTGTCATTTTTTGAGAAAACGACTATTTTTCCCCTCTTTTCTATTTTTGGAGCCGCCTCAGTGATTAATTTGATATTATTCTTTTCTTTTTTCGACCTGAAGTAGTACAGGTCATTAAGGTGATTTGATTTCTTGAAACGGGGAGGCAGGTTGGGGAGGAAGGAGGCGAGGAATGAAGGGAAGACAAAACTATGTGCAAGTGTACTTTTCACTATTTTTCCCTCTACCATAGTTCAGCAAACGAAGACCCAAAATAAGGGCGAAAAAATAATAATATAGTTTTAAAAATTGGCACACACGTGCAAAACGGGCTTTTGATGAACGTTCTAAAAGTCCTCGGTGGTAGGGGGTGAGCTCGCAGCGCCACCAGGGATTTTGGGTGCGTTTTTTTCAGTTTTCGTCTTATATCCCAAAAACTATGCATTCGCCAGCAAAATCATCAATTGGTAAATTAAAGAACATAAAAATACCTTTAAAAAGAATAAAGAATGAATTAGTATTTTATAACTGAAATAGATGGAATAGACTTGACATTTAAGTTCTAAACTCGTGAGATTTTGAAAACCTATCTTTTTCTTTTCTTCTTTCTTTATTTTTTGGGACTGCGAAAGGCATATCAATCACTTTTTTCTTAAATTTCGATAGTGCTGTGCTATTTAAGTCAACTAAGGTCCAAGAAGACCTTAAATCATGTTATAAATAAAACGTATACCCTTCTGCAAAAAGGATAAATAATAAAAATAATGATAAAAAAGTCCAAACATTAAAAAAATAGAATAATGCAAATAAAATAATGAAAGTGAACAGATGTAGAATAAATATAAACTAACATGAAAATGACATTGTACTCAAGTTAAATGGATACTTTCGTCGTCTGACTGTTCATCTAATGCGATATCCAATTTTGAACCGTTAAGGCAGATACCCTGGCAGTTTAAGCAAGCAATGCTGCAGTTTATCCTTGATTTTCTGCAGCCGCATCTTGCACCACATCCTTTTGTGCATGAACAAAAAATCATGGAGAGAATGGAGTCAGGAGCAGGAAGCCTTGAAGTTGTTATAGGTTTCCATGATGTACCTGCTTTTTTCCATCCCCAGGCATCGGGTGGAAGTAATCTCCCCAACCACTTTTGAATCTGGTGATAAACTCTTAATGAATGAAATTTTGCGGCATCTTCAGTAGGTGGGAAGGAAGCAAGATCAGGTTTTATTTTTCTTGCTGCTCTCTGAAAAGATATAAATCTCTGTTCATTCAGAGAAGTTATATTTACTGGAGCCCCATATAAGGCTAAGAAAAATGATTGGCCTGCCTCCGCTACCTGCTCTGGGGTAGAAAGGGGGTTTGAGAACACTTCCGGAACGTAGCTCAATGATTGATTTTTTTGTAACAGCTTTATGAATTTGGCTTTGCCTTTGTTATATGCAGTTGATGTTGTGTCACAGCCGGAGAAAGCATGGAGGAAGAGAATTTGATCTTTGAACTTGCAAGTGTTTTGTAATTCTTGTGAATAAAAAATTTTGGTGTTCACTTTATCTTTGCATGGTTTGAAGAAAAGAATATTATTATTACTTGGAGTCAAAGCTATTAATAAAACATTTTGGGCCTTCGTTTGCTGAACTATGGTAGAGGGAAAAATAGTGAAAAGTACACTTGCACATAGTTTTGTCTTCCCTTCATTCCTCGCCTCCTTCCTCCCAAACCTGCCTCCCGTTTCAAGAAATCAAATCACCTTAATGACCTGTACTACTTCAGGTCGAAAAAAGAAAAGAATAATATCAAATTAATCACTGTGGCGGCTCCAAAAATAGAAAAGAGGGGAAAAATAGTCGTTTTCTCAAAAAATGACAAACTTTGAAGTTCAATATCTCGGCAACTATTATAGCTATATGTTAAAACCTACAATTTTTAACATTTAGTTACAATTTTTCCTTTGAGATGGCGCCACATGTTGGCGGCAAATTCAGTTTTTGAGAGGAGTCTAAGATCTGAGTCATCACGAATCTTCCTCGTTGTATTACCTTATTTGGTAATGGAAATGAGAAAGCTTCAATTATTGGCTAAGATTTTAGCGTCACTCGCGAGCGTCATTGTCTGGAATTTGTCCGTTATACATTTATCATTCTCCCTTCTGCCACAGACGTGTAAACATGAATGAGAAGATGATCCCCTCTCGAAAAATTCTTCCGAAGAGACGTTGGAAGAAACCACGTAAGAAGCGCAAGAAATGATTTTAATTATGCTATGAAGATGTTTCTTTTTACTATTATTCAAGATGAACAATATTATAAGTTAGCATATATACTCCAGATTCTTCTCCAATATCCATTACGATGATCTGCAGTTTTTGAGACAAATGTTTTGGTCTTCGCCTACTCTTCGATTGATATTTGAACATTCGAACTTCTTATGTGAATGTGCATCACCTTAAAAAATAGATGAAAGTGAACTATTCTTCATCAATGTGTGAGCAGGAGCGATTTAAAGGCGAACTTTCTAAATATAAGTGAATCACCCTTTAAGATTTTTATCTGTGCGTGAACAGTAATTATTCATCAGTGTGTGAACTGCAATTCTCCATCGGTGCGAGAGCAGAAGATATTTAAATTTGAACTGTCCATGCATGCGTGTATCACCGTTTATGAAAGATGAAACAGCGTTTGTATCGTCTCCTTCGAGTGTAATATACCAAATTTACAATTTACCATCACGAGAAAGGCAAAATATGAACATATCAATTTCACAAATAATTTGAAGAGGAAGACGTCGAATCTTCCCTTCAAAATTCAATTTGAATTATTGCTTTTATGTTGATAATGAAATTTATGATTTCCTATAACATTTGATATAATTATTGCATTTATTTCATGAATGATATTTGGTTTAATATTCAAGAATATATAATATTTGATTGAAGTTAAAATGAATTTGATAAAAAAAATAAATAATGAATGAGAATTTAACTTATAGTTGAGTGAGTTTTGTGATTCAAAGTAAGTTCATATATGTTTTAATTCAGGGATTTAATTTCCACCTTTTAATTCAGTATCTACAATGCAATGTATGAGCCACTGTACGATCACGATTTAATTTGTTAAATTATTAATTTAGAAAGAATAAGTTTTTAAATTTTTAATTAATTATCACGCACCCTTTACATCACCCAAATTTTACACTATAATAAAAAGAAAAAAAGCTTTTTAAAGATGATTTTATGCTCTTTAATTTAATTTATTTGACATTTTTTCTCGCAAGTCAATAGTTTCTGAGATATAAGACAAAAATTGAAAAATCACCCATAAAACACCAGGTGGAGCTGCGAGCTCCACCCTCACCACCGAGGACTTTTATTTTGTTCATCAGGAGCCCTTCCTGTACCTGTGTGCCAATTTTTAAAACTGTGTTATTATTTTTTCGCCCTTATTTTTGGTCTTCGTTTGCTGAACTATGGTAGAGGGAAAAAAAGTGAAAAGTACACTTGCATATAATTTTGTCTTCCCTTCATTCCTCGCCTCCTTCCTCCCCAACCTGCCTCCCCGTTTCAAGAAATCAAATCACCTTAATGACCTGTACTACTTCAGGTCAAAAAAAAGAAAAGAATAATATCAAATTAATCACTGAGGCGGCTCCAAAAATAGAAGAGAGGGGGAAAATAGTCGTTTTCTCAAAAAATGACAAACTTTGATGTTCAATATCTCGGCAACTATTATAGCTATAATAAAAACAAAAAAAGCGTTTTAAAGATAATTTTATGCTCTTTAATTTATTAATTGACTTTTTTTCTCGCAAGTCAATAGTTTTTGAGATGTAAGACAAAAATTGAAAAATCACCCATAAAGCACCAGGTGGCGCTGCGAGCTCCCCCCTCACCACTGGGGACTTTTAGTATGTTCATCAGGAGCCCTTCCTGTACCTGTGTGGCCAATTTTTAAAACTGCATGTTTTAGTGTTTTTTCAAATCCTTTATTGACTAGACTATTAGGGGAACTCACCTTGAGTTATAGGGGACCCATCAAAAGAAAAGTGGTTTGAAAAATTTATATTTGCAATTTTTACAATTAAAAACCCTAAAAATACCCCCCCCCCCATACTACAGAATTGTACGAACACTTTTAAAAAAATAATTAAAAAAAAAAACAGGAGGTTCAGTTGTCACCTCCTGTTGACAAGGGCCCCTTAACAAGGGGGACTCCTATAAACAAGGGATCTGCTTTAATCGCAAATAGAACAATAAAATTTAATTTTGATGTGTTGTTTAAAATTGTTTTTCCTCTTTAAAAAGCTCTCTGCTTTCCATGTCATAGGCTTGATAGTAGCTTTCTGCTTTAACTCGCACAGGTAAAGTAAAAGATTATTGTAAAGCCGTCTTTCAAAAGCTTTGCAGATGACCAAAAATGGGAATCAAGTTTTCCGTTGGATGCAAATAGTTTAATCGCACCGCAGCTTCCAGTTTCATTAAAACTCGCTAAAATTGGCGATTTTTCAAAAAAAATTAGCTGACTTTAGGACCTTATATTTCGATAACGGGGGAGCGAGGGCAAAAACGCGTGCGTCCAGAAACATGTTTTACAATGCTCTTTCGATTGGTACTCATTAAAAAAAAATTCATTATTCCATGATCGCGTACTTTCCTGGTTAGAAGACTCAGAATCAAATTCAAATACAGAAGGGGGGGGGGGTCTATTTAATTTTGAGAATGAATTTTTTTTAAGTGTAAAAAGTGATTGAAAATCAGTATTTTCTCAAAAACAAGACACTTATTAACAATTCCACAACTTGAATTGACATAAAAAATAAAATAATTATTAAAATAAAAATTATAATAAGCTAACTGAAAATAGCAAATTCCAAAATAACTTCCAACTTTCTTAAACTTTTTAACAATTCACTCTTGAAGTGCACAGAACTTCGTTTAAAACTTTTCAAACTCATGATTTAAATGAAAGTTCAGTGATCCCAACAGCTTTCATGTGGTTTGGAGCACTTTTGGGAGCAGGCAAATGCCCATTTTGGAGCAGGAAAATATGCTTTTGGAACAGCTCAATTAATCGTCAACTATCAATTAATTCAATAACTTAATTAGATAGTGATTAACAATACATAATTATAACCCTCAATATGAATTAATATGACATCTATTAACAAGCTCATTTATTAAATAAATTAACCAACACTGATTAAAAGCATTACTAATAGCATTTCCTAATGCAGAACAGGAATTTATTAGACAACTTAAAAACGATCAGCAATTTAATTTAAAACCATAATGTTGGGGTTAAAATTAAATAAAACATTGAAATAAAAAAGAAGCATGCACATTAAAAGTAATATTTTTTAAACAATGTTCCAACATTTGAATTCTTTAAAATATTCACAGGATGCAAAAGGATTGTAACCCAAAACACGGATTGCAAATTTTCATCAATGCGAGTGTTCAACATTAGAACATTTGCACAAACGGAGGTTTTTATTCATAAGGGATATAAAATTTTTAAAATCATTTTTAAAAACAGCTCAGCCAGAGTGAACACAATATATGGACACTTGAAGAGATCGATTAAAGGACTAAAAATACATTAAAATCAAACATACGCACAAACAAGTGCAGTTAAATCTGCTTAACTAAAGAATCTACAACGCTATGATGAAAAATAAAGAAAATATGAAAATAAAAGATGGAATATGCTGACCAAATGCAGAAAATATAAAACTAACTTTCACCATTTTAAGCAGTTCAAATATGTAGAGGATGCAAAAGGATTGAAATTTTAAAAAAATCATGCTATTTTCGGCATTCGAACGCTTCCAATAATAATAATAAAATAAAATTATAAATAAATACATAAATAAAATATTTATGTTTCATAGAAAATATGATAATTCATAATGAACATACAAACATTCATAAACTTGCCATTAAAGGCAAGAAAACCACTGTGTTGTTGTTAAATACAACACAGAAATAGGAAGTATGAAAGACAACCGAAATTTAACTTCGTTTGCTGCAATTCAAGTAAGAAAACAAATAATTAAAAATAAAAGTAGAAAACGGAAGTAACAGATGACATCGTCGCGCGAAAAAGTAAATAACCATCTAAGGATGCAAAAAGATTGAAATCCCAAACAAGCCTCACAAATTTCAGCATGCACATGATAGATAAGATGTTAGAACATTTCTAAAACAGAAAATTTCCTCTCAAATGCAGCAGAAGGAGCTGAATTATGACGCCATTTCTTTCAACAAGCAAGCAGAACGAGAATGATCTTTTCTTCAGACAATATTCGCCAATTTCAAAAGAAAAAAAAAAAAAAAAAACTTTTTTTTTTAATAGTAAGCATTTTTTCGAAATATCTTAAAGAGCATGAAAGGTTTTTTCATAAAAACCGTATTACTCGAGCATAATTCGGGACATTTTGTGCAAAAACGAACTTCAAAGCTGATGAGTCATAACCAAACCACGAGCCAAACTTTCCGAAATATTTTCTCGAATAAAAAAATAAACCCTAAAATCTAACATTTCCCCTGTTTTATAGAACTGAAAACTAAAGAAATTAATACTTTTTTATTCAATAATAGATTTTTATTTAACCGCTAAGTGTAAGTGATAGCGCGCTTTGTCCGGGAAAATGCCGAATATCATTATTTGCGAGTTTTCAGTACATAGTTGATTGCGAACTCTAAAAAAGATCGTTTAACAACAGTGTACTTGGACAGTTAGAATTAAAAAAGTAAATCTCCATCGATTTTAGATCAACTCAAAAGCAACAATTAACGAGAAACCAACGAATCACGGAACAAAACTTCTCTCTCTCGCTCTCTGGTCCCCCCCCCCCACAAAAAAAAAAATAGACGGAAACTTTTTTTTTTTTTAATTTATTAAACTAGTCAAAAAGTCGCACATTTAACGTTCAAAAACCACTTTCTCACCCTCCATTTTATTTCTTTTTAAGACATTGATTAGGTTTCTTAAATTATTCTTTTTCTTTATCTTTTAACATATTAAAATTAACAATCATTTCGGTCAGTTTTCTTCATTATTTTATAAAGCGTTACAATTCATTTGTTCTCGGCAAAACAGAGCTTTTAAGTGATTTCGAAAATTAGATATGCGGTATAGCGATGATCTCGAAACCGTATTATTGGTTCTCTAATGTACATTAATTTATGCCAAAAATGAAATTAAAAAGTCAAAAATAAACCAGAGGTCACGGATCTTTTGCAAAAAAGTTACATTGGAAAACGAAATCTCAAGGCCAACGCTGCCGAACAATTTTAATCACATTGGGCGTTACTTTAACGCCGAGGTTTTTTACTGGCCCACAGCAAATGACGTTGTTCTCAGGGAGCTGTAATAATTTCTAAAAATAGTTTGGTTTCTAAAAATAGGACCGACGTACAACAGATCGTGCGCAGCAGCAGGTTTTCGTCTTTGTGACGTCATGATCTCGTCAAACCGCCGATTGACAACGAAAAAAAAAATCAACATTTTTGAATTGCGATTTCAGAAGAAGGCACTTTGGAGCAGCTTCGGCGCAAAATGACTGAAAAAGAACGTTTATGCGCACTTTGGCGCAGGTACTACTCGGCGGCGCATGTCGGCACAATCAGCGCAGGTTTGGGATCACTGTGAAAGGTAAAAAGAAATTTTAGATGTCTGTTTGACAGAGTATAGTAAACATCATAAATGCAAAAAATCTTTTTCCAATGGCCGATGGAAAGAGGTCGCGATTTTCATGATGAAAGCTTAAAAAGGGGGGAAAAAAGGCACAAAAAGGAAAATTATTTAAAAATTTATATTTTAAAGCTCTATGATAAACATATTATTAATAGTCATCAGTGTAATTGAAGAAAATTTTTTATTAAATCAATGATTTAAATTTTAATCTGTTGACTCTCATAAGAAACACAGAATTTTGCTTGAAAATTTTAAATTTTTGATTTTAATAGAAATAAAAAGATATTCTACTTATTTGCCTCTTAACAAAGCAAAATAGCCATCAAAATTAAGTAAGATTTGAATTTGAAACCAGATGAAAAGAAATTGCATCATTTAAAATGAAGGAGTCAAAAGTATAAAAATGGCAAATAAAAGAATATCAATGCAAAAAAAAGAAAGAAAAAGAGAACAAAAGAAAAAGAAACATTAGAAGTATAACAGTCAATGTCTGGGGATCTAACAATTTCCATACGTAAACAACAGTAAAGGTAAGGCAAAAAGCAAGGTTTGTCTTGTATATTCAATTGCGAAAGATTCACAGAGGACAGAAAGGATCATGTCAGTTTGAATGTGTGCAGGAACTTTTGAAGACAGTGGTTCACAACATTTTTGATCATTGGAAAAATAATTTTGTGAAAAAACCTTGGAAGCCCACTAAGTAAGAACATTCTGAGTGACAATCCATTCCACTTTCGAATCATCTTAAAAAAATTCTGCTAGACTCCCAAGATTTTTATAGCTCTCGACCACCATATACAGCATACAAGTGGCAGTGGCCCATGGATTGGGCATCGCTGTTTTAAAACAATCACAAAGAAAAAAAGTTGCAGCCTGGATA
The DNA here is from genome assembly GCA_038373865.1 of Uloborus plumipes. Taxonomy (NCBI): domain Eukaryota; kingdom Metazoa; phylum Arthropoda; class Arachnida; order Araneae; family Uloboridae; genus Uloborus; species Uloborus plumipes. The sequence continues at coordinate 6,780 of JAXGGA010002094.1, read as the reverse complement.
CAGACATATTTCTGAGCCACTCAGGTGTGTGGAGTTCTGTACCTCAGAGCAAGTGAAAATAACAATTTTCAGACTTACTCTAGTCTGGCTCTGAGGTATAGAGTTGTGACATCAAGAGATAGCGGATCAACTTTAATCAGAAACAGAAGAATTTAGCATATTGCAAGAAAGAGTGAGCAGGCAAATGGTCAGAAATGAGTAACTCTAATTCATTTGGCAGGGGTGGTCTGACTAGGATATTTCACTGGGTCTCTTTTTTGTTAAAAATAAATAATTTTGTGAAAAATTGAAAAAAAAATTGTGAACAATCAAATAGTTGGGTGAAAAATCAAATAATTTACACCTATACTATTGTATTTGCAGGAGGGGGCGGGGAGGGTGAGGCATGGCGCACACACACACAAATTGCACACTGAATTTTTAGGTTAGTGTTCTCCAGATATTTTTTCTTTTTTCTGGGACTAATCTCATTCTTGGATTGTTTCATAGAATTCGGGAGGTGGTGGGCACCATCCTCCATAAAGGGTTCCAAATTATGTTAAATTGTACTAGAAATATTAACCAGTGTTAATTGTATAGTGAACTTTTAAAATAATTAAAGCAAAAGTAAAATTTAAACATTGATTCAGTATTTCACTTTCCAAAAGAAAATTCTTCAAAATCATGGGATTTTGTTTATATTCTTTTAATTCTGTAATTTAAATAAAAAAGAAAAATAAACTTCATTCATTTTTCTGATTAAAAAAAAACGTAGTAAACATCGAAAATGCGAAAATCTGATTCGCATAGCGGATGCAATTTTTAAAGTGATGGCATTAAAAGTATAAAAATGGCATATAAAAGAATTTATTTTGGTAAAATTATTTTAGAATAGCATTTTAGAAGTCTATCATGAACATAGTATTGATATTAATTGACACAATTGATACAAAAATAAAATGAAACCATCCATTCAGCATTAACTTTTAGAAATGCTGCATTCATAAAATAACAAGGAATTTTGCTTTAAAAAACTTGAAATAATGATCTGAATAAAAGCTGAAGAGAATTTTCATTTATTTGTTTCATAACAAAGAGCAGATATTTTTAAAAATGAGTAAAATTTGATATTTGTATTGGGTTTCCAAGAGATCTCATTTTTCAAAATGAAGGCATCAAAAGTTTAAAGAAGGGAAATAAAAGAATTTATTGAAGCAAAATAGTTTTAGAATTGCATTTTATCATATCTACATGATGAATATTATTAATAATCACCGACACTGACATATTTACCAAAAATTCTGAGAAAGGGGGTGGAAGTAAGTAGATTTAGCAAAACAGACAGTACCGAACTTCGAATATTAAAGCACCAAAAAGTACGGTAATACCAGTACATAACCAGTTAATTTGGCTTTAAAATTTTGAAATAATGATCTGAAAGAAAAATAAAGAGAATTTTCATACCCAGAACTGTCACCAGAAGCAGATGAAAAGGTAGTCTTTCGTCTCGATTTAACTGGTTTCACATCAGTTGATTCTTTCCTTAATTCTGTATCAGAAACTCTGCAAAAAAAAACATAATGTCTCATGCACTGTACTATTAGCATGTGTAGGTATTGAGTAAAATACATAGAAGCTGAAACAACAAATACAATCATTTACATGTCATTCTTTAAAATTCCACCGGGGTTCATACTCAAATTTGAAAATTAAAAGTAAGGAGTTTTTAAGGAGTTTTGCAGGAGTTCATTCCAATGTTCAAGGACTGTTTCCTAACCGAAAAATGCATTTTTTAACAACATATTTAAAAAGTAAGGGAAAAATTACAAACCTTGTATTATTTATTTATGCTGTTATACAATGAATTGAATAGCATGCTAATTTGAAAGTCAAACATGCAATTAATGCACTACTTCTTAAATCTTAGAAGACTCAGAATCAAATTCAAATACAGTCTATTTAATTTTGAGAATGAATTTTTTTTTTTTTTTTAAAGTGTAAAAAGTGATTGAAAATCAGTATTTTCTCAAAAACAAGACACTTATTAACAATTCCCCACCTTGAATTGACAGAAAAAATAAAATTATTAAAATAAAAATTATAATAAGCTAACTGAAAATAGCAAATTCCAAAATAACTTCCAACTTTCTTGAACTTTTTAACAATTCACTCTTGAAGTGCACAGAACTTCGTTTAAAACTTTTCAAACTCATGATTTAAATGAAAGGTAAAAAGAAATTTTAGATGTATGTTTGACAGAGTATAGTAAACATCATAAATGCAAAAAATCTTTTTCCAATGGCCGATGGAAAGAGGTCGCGATTTTCATAATGAAAGCTTAAAAAGGGGGGATCTGAAAGAAAAATAAAGAGAATTTTCATACCCAGAACTGTCACCAGAAGCAGATGAAGAGGTAGTCTTTCGTCTTGACTTAACTGGTTTCACATCAGTTGATTCTTTCTTTGATTCCACATCAGAAACTCTGCAAAAAAAAAAAAAAAACATAACGTCTCATACAATGTACTATTAACATGTATAGGCATTAAATCTGAAAGGTGAAACAAAAAATACAATCATTTACATGTCATTCTTTAAAATTCCATATATCTTATCTATGGTGCTAACAAAAACCTAGAAAATATTTCCCTCATATTGCCTTATTGAGCTCCAAATATTTTACTGATATTATATCAGGACTATCACATAAATTTAAAGGATGAAGAACATAAACAGAGCGTAATATTTGCAAAACATCTGCAGGAGCATTTTTGATCGCTATTGTGGCGATTGGCACTGACATTTTTGGTCGCCATTAAAATTTTTTGGTAGTCAATTGACGAGTGGCGACCGCTAATCTGCACCTTTACCCATGGATTGGGCACCACTGCTTTAAAACAATCATGAAGAAAAAAAGTTTCAGGCTTGCTACAGACACATTTCTGAGCCACTCAGGTGCACAGACTTTTAATTCTGTATCTCAGAACCATACTAATCAAAGTATATTTTAGTTACTTTTCAGGGGAAAGCGAAAACGTTTAATGCATACAAAGGATAGAAATCGAATTGTGCTAAATAATTCTGACGGAATATATTTTACAGAACAATGCTCTCATGGGTTGATGCAGAATAACATTCCCCATAAAATGCAGTTATGAATTACTGTTCATGTTAGTATAGCTCTGAGGTACAGAGTAGTGCCATCAAGCAAGCGAAATTACAAAATGATGAGCTTCGCAGCACATTTGGCTTCAATACAGTTGTGCCGGCTCAAACTTCGCCAAATCAAAGTAGCCAAGCCTCGCGAGATAAACAACATGGCTGCGTCGTATCGCGTCATTATGTTTGCAAACTAATCCAGATATGAACAGCTTACTGCACATTTGATGAAAATTTCAGTTTATGCTGTATGCTGTAATTCGTAACATGCACAATATGGTACGTCTCTTCTAAGAAGAAAAACAAGCCACACTGTACGCTGTCATAAATACATCGCAAAAGAACTTTAAATTGCAGACATTTGAAGTAACTCGGATTTTTCATATTTAAATGTTGATAACAATCAGTGAATCCTAGAAGGCTTTAGTCGCTCAAGTGGGAAACTGTATCATTATATATGGGCAAATAAGTTTGAATAAAACTTCAAATCTGTCCTGATTTCAATCCCCCCCTTTTTTTTTGTGAGTGCTAATGCTCAAAATAATTTTTGTAAAATTGCTAAAATAGTTTCAAAAAAAGCGATCAAAGTTGCAATTTTTCAAATAGATATAAACCCAAACACAACAATTAAAAACAGGTACTGATCTGCTTATTATGTTCCATTCAATTCCTAATAGAGAGCACATAACTCAACTTTATCCGCAGAGGTCCTGAGGCAAAGTGGCTCAGCAACCAGAGCACTGGGCTAGCATTCTGGCCCCAGGTCAGTGTTTTTTTTTTTTTTTTTCAAAGCTTTTCTTTTTTAACTTATGGTTATTTTATTTTCTATATGTCTTAGTTTAAAACTTAAAAATTATAAAAGTAATTTAACTCCTTGAAAAAGACATGTTTAATAGTGGATATTTAATTTTTGGTATTTTGTTCTTTTGATTTTCAAAAATGTGTGTGAGTAAACTTCTATTATTTTTCACTGAGTAAAACATTTTTTAAAAAATACTCTTTATGAGAAATATACCTTTTCTATTATAAATGTTTCCAAATATGCCTGTTTGTTATAATTTTTTTTATTTTCCATGCTTAAAAAATAATGTAATGCATTAAACTAACTACTATTATTATACATCAATTTAAAATAATTATGTGCCTAAAAGTGTGAAATAAAAATATTTTTCTTCACAGCTTTTTATTTATTTATTTATTTATTTTTTATTATCATGAGTAAACATCAGTACAAATCCTCAGAAAATCCATGCTGACTGAAATTATGCGCAAAAAATGCAGGTTTTTTCCAACACTGCTTTTCGCATTACATTTTTGGTGGAAAACCCTGACATTCGCACACTTCAAGGAAAAAAAAAATTCTGTACAATACTACTAGCTTAACTATATGCAAAAAAATTGCAAAACTTTCATCACTTTTCTTTTTTTTTTTCATTAATACATTTAACTTTTGTACAGGGTTGCCACAGGAAAAATGTTACAAAAAAGTAGCAAAAGTCGCCTAAAAATAGTAAAAAAGTTGCAAAAAAGTTGCCTTCAAAATAAAAAAAGTTGCAAAAAAAGTAGCCACGAAAAAAAAAGGGGGGGGGGGGCAAAGAAGCAGAATAGAAACATGTGACAAGCTAAACTGAATCATGAGTAATGCTTTAAAACAAGTTCCGAAAATAGACATATTTTGAACTGATGCATTAGATTAAAGGTACAAATGAGGAAAAAAAAAACAACAAAAGAGTACAATTGAGGTTGCTTACTTTACAAGTCTGCTGCCATTCAAAATAAAAAATAATAATATACTCATATAAATACAGAAAAATTGCTCCGAAAATCTATGTTTTTGGTTTTTTACAGAAAAATGATTCTATCAAAGTAGTTTTCCTTTTGTTCACTAAGCAATTTAATTTATTTTCTTCATCTTCATGCTCTCTTTCCCTATTCCTCAACTTTATATTGCTGAGCTATTCTAATACTTTCAATGTCTTTTGCTTCAATAGATGATTTTAGCCTCTGGTTTGCCTGTTTAAAAAGTACATCAGCTGATTTTTGAGTTTCCTTCTCTCTCTATTTACTAATTTGACTTTTTCTTCTAACTTTTTAACAGATCCCTTTAAACTTGACAGCTTTTCTTTTTCTATTTTTCTGTTAGAAAATAGGCCCTATTTTGTTCTTGGAGCAATTTCCTAAAAAGCTAGAACGTCTTAAAATTATTTAAACCTACTTTTATGATTTCCTGCAATGCCCCACTTTGTTTATCCGGCGTGCGAAATATCCCTCATTAAGTTCCAATTGTAATTTATGTGTGTATTTGACCGTCAACACCTACGAAGTGACATGACGTACGAGCTAAAGTGTTGAGTAACTTTTTGGCTGAATTTAAATGAAAACAATACCGAATATATTTCAACAGTTAAAGCTCAAGTGTTGAGTTTTTTTTTTTTTTCGGATTGGTATTTGTCAAAGTTAGCTATGCTAATGAGGTGTACGTCATGGTCGCTACGTGGGGTTGACTGTAACCATAAATACGTGTTCCATGCATTTCACTGGGCTTCTTATCATTTTTACTGTCACTGCAGTTAGACGGTGGATGCTGTGATTGCATCGGGGAGTTTGATATGCTCCGTATTTGATTTAGTTTTCCACTCAGAGGAAGTGGATAGAATTAAATCATGTAAAAGTTTTTTCGTTCACCCTGCCATAAGGGGCAGGGGTGTTCCTGGAGTTCGACCCTGTCTTTTTAAAGTTTTGAAACCACGTGCTTCGGTTGAAGCTTGGTGAAGTTCATCCATTTTGATGCGAGGCTTAGGCCTACTACGATGTGATCCTGAGGCGTACTTGCGCGGCCATGAGGCGGCCGGATCCCGTGTCGTCTGACTGAGGCTCGGCCATGCGGCGGTCTGATGTTCTTCTGAAGGGTTCTTCAAGAACGGATGGAGCCTGTTTTTCTTGGATGGATTGCTGGTGATGACCCTGCTGTGTTTACTTCGTCCACTAAAATCGTCGACGATTGTTTATGATTCTGCAGAATGGAACCATTGTTTTGATGCCTTTTTTCGGTGAATGATTTTCCCTGTGGTATGAACTTTCAAGTTATTTTACCGGGACATTATCTTCTTCATGGCATCTTTTCCGAGGGTGGACTTATGTCAGTGAACTCTCTTTTTGGAACCAGAACGATGTTTTTGAATTTTGAATGTATTTGGGGGGTTTTTTATTGTCAAAATTGTTTTGGGTGTATCAAATTATTTAATATTTTATATTTACCGTTTACATTTGTTTGAATAAATTGTTATTTATTTTTAAAATGAATTTCATGTATTCTTTTCTCCCGAGCAGAACCATTCCACATTTTTTCTGTTGGTCGGAGGTGGTGGCCCGGTCTTGGTTTATTTTTACCGATTCCGGGTCGTCGCCGTTCCAGCCGGCCAACATTTTCTTTGTTTCAACTTTTCTTCATTTTCGTTTTCTAATCTCACAATTGCTCTTCCTTCTCTTTCTTCTGGAGCCCTACGCTCGAACTCTCTAGCACTTCGCGAATCGTCTATTTCTCCCCTCTCTAGAAGGAAGAACGATGGGAAAATAGTCCCTTGACAAGTTTCGAGCTACGTTCAAAGCACCGAGCGAGAATTTTCCTCTCCTTCTGACGCGTAT